>PVKC010027019.1:0-15910 GCA_004027635.1 Crocidura indochinensis
TACAGAGCCAGGAGTAATCCCAGAACAACACTGTGTGTGCCCTAACCCCAACCTCCCCAAAGCGACCATTTAGGATGTTCCATCATTGTTCTTACACTTTTAAAAATGAATTCATTTAAAGACAATAGTTACAAGGTTGTTTTATAGTAAAGGTTGCTTTATAGTCTTTCAAAGTAATATTTAATGTACATAGTGACACTGAATCAGGGGCATTCCCACCACCAGTGTTGAACTCCTTCCAGTCCTGTTCTAAGCATCCCCCTCCTTTGCACCCTGGACTTTTAGTATCACTGCTCCCCACTATGTCTAGTTTGTTGTAGATTGGGTATCAATTCTGTTGTCATTGACTTTGGGTTTGGTGTTTAAGTCTGATTATTTTTATTTCTATTCAATCTTCGTACAGCTGTTTGATTCTGGTACCATTCATTATTCCCCCTTATTTTACAAGGCAAAATGAGATGATTCAAATTGTGTGGTTCTGTGAAAACAAAAAAGAAAATAAAGCAAAACCTCAAAAACAAAACAAACAAAAATACAAAAACCACCACCACCAACAAAATAAATTTAAAAAAAATCAAACAAAATACCAAAACCAGCAACTGTACAAAAGCACCATAGCAACAAATATAACATCAAAAAAAAATGAAAAGAAAAAATATGGAAGGAGGGCAGATGTGGTAAGGATTTCGTTTTTTATTTTTGTTGTTGTTTTATTTTGCATAGGCACAGTAAAAAAATCATTTTTATTTTTTAATATTAGGCAATGCTTGGATGTTCTCAGAACTGACTCATAACTTTGCACTCAGGGATCACCCTAGCTGGGCTCAGGGAACAGTTTTTAGTGCTAGAGATTGACTATGGGTGAATATAATATGTCTTTTCCATGTGAGACTTAAAGATATATACAGATAGCAGCAAAGATACAAAGGCGATCTAGTTGGAGAATTGGTTCACACAGTTAAGTTTTAGAGAGCGGATGAGTAGAAATGGTATAGAGGTCTTTGGGAGAGAGTTGGATACACTTTTTATGGGAGTGATATTGGGATTATATTCACGAGAAACAATTGACAGTATTATAAACCATGGAACTTAATTCAATACAATTTTATTTTATTTTTTATATTTGGTTTATGTCTAGTGATGCTCAGGACTAGTCTTAGCTCTGAACTTGGAATCTCTCTTTTCAGGCTTCGGGTGCCAGGGATTGAATTTAAGTCAGCAGTATACAAAGAAAACAACCTACCCACTGTAATATCACTCTTGAAACTCAATAAAACAACTTTAAAAAGTTCCATTTCTTAAGAAGCAAATTTTAAGCAGAAATTAATATATGTCATAGTACTTAGACAAACATATGCCTTTGGAATTAACCTGTGTTATTTAAATAGACAATAAGTTCAGAAAATTAAGCATGGCACAGTCCCAATAACAAATGTACAAAATATTTGGACACTAAAACATAAAATGTTAACTTCAGAATCCAATTATGTTAAAATTCCATGACTTCATTATTTCTCAATATTAGTAAATTTGAGCTATTCTTGGAATAAGAGTTACCTTGAATGCTCTAAATTTCTATAGCTAAGTAATTGTAGGACAAATAGAAGAAAGCTATTTGCCAAGCATCATTCTTTTCTGTTGAGCAACAGTTCATTATTGATAAAATAGCTGGAAGCACATCATAGGGTTTGTCACAATAATTAAAAGTGTTTATTTTAGGGTTTAGAGAGACATATAGATGATTAGATGCTTTTCTAGAACGTAACAGAACCCAATTTGATCACCAGTTTCACATATGGTTCTCATAGCAACACCAGGAGTGATCCCAGAGAATACAGCTAGGAGTAATCACTGCACTCAGCAGATGGAGTCCCAAAACAACAACAACAACAAAAAGAATAGGTATTCATTGTAACTGTGAAGGGGCATATTAAAATAATTACTTGTTCATTATCTTTATGTTTTTCATCTGGACATAATTAGTTAATGAATTATATGGAGGACAACAATAGTACAAAAACCATTAAAATGCTGGTAAAATGAAAAGAGCTACGTGATAAGATGAGGACAATGTAACAAAATGCTTGAGCCTGAAGTTTAGCTATGACACTTTAGCTTTTCTTTTGAAGGGGAAAAAACTAGAAAAATGAAAGATTTATTTGAGTTTTATTAAATAATAAGAAAATAACTCACTTTTTAATTTTTCCTAGAAATTAACTATTCCTGATTCTATATTCTGTTAAATTATTATAGAATCACTCTAAATGCACTACTAAACAGTATCAGGAGTATAAATTTAATAACACTTTTTTTTTTTTGGTTTTTGGGTCACACCCGGCAGTGCTCAGGGGTTACTCCTGGCTCCATGCTCAGAAATTGCTCCTGGCAGGCGCGGGGGACCATATGGGGCACCGGGATTCGAACCGATGACCTTTTGCATGAAAGGCAAACATCTTTCCTCCATGCTATCTCCCGGGCCCCTAATAACACTTTTATAGCAAAAATAAAGCATTATAGTATAGTTATTTTTTACAGAGACCTAAAATATGGGTATATCCATATATATATATATATATCATACACATATATTTTTATATTTAATGCTAAATTATTTTTATTAATGCTATGTTAAAGAAGATACATGTAACCTCAAACTAAAAACAAACTATAATACAAATGAAAATTGACATATTGAAGAATTTAGGTTTTAAGTAATTTGTGGAGTAAATTAGGTCAATGCCCCAATACCCAGAGTCATTCAAAGCTATTCAATTAACAATTAATATTTTCTCTTAAATGTAATCGTTTTAGTATATATTCATGAGTGCCTGTGCATATGTTTATTAAAGAAATTGTACCTCAACATGAGATTATTATTAGTTTTTAAGTTTGTTTTATTTCATTTTATTTTGGGGCCACATCTGTGATACCAAGGTTTACTCCTCACTATACACTTGGGGATTATTTCTGAATGGCTCAGGGGAATTTATAGGATTGAACTTTGACCAGTTGCATGCAAGGCAACTACCTTACCCACTGTAATATTGTAATACTCCTCCTACCCCAGTTGATGTTAATTTGTTAAATTTATTTTGACTCTAAAATTATTTTTGGAGAGGCTACACACAGTAGTACTCAGGGGTTACTCATAGATCTGCATTCAGAAATCACTCTTGGCAGGCTTGGGGGACCATGTGGGATGATGGGAATCAAATCCTGGTTGGCCACGTGCAAGACAAATGCTCCACCCAATGTGCAATCACTCTGGCCCCAAAATTTTGCAACTATTTATGAAACAGATAAGAGACAAGAAATAAAGAATCGTCCCAAATGGAATGTTATTTTAGGAGGATAAAATCTTGTTAGAAGAATACAAAATGTAAGTGGAAATGGATGTATTCAAAAGATGCTAAAACCACATAAAATAAAATATAATACTAATTGGGTTTTGTTAGGAAATAATTTAGGGAGAAGGAAAGAAGTAAAATAGACATCAAGGGGAAAAATGATACAGTATTAACTAAGGCATGTTTTTTACATTGTTAACCTATACTTGGTACTTTGCATTACATAGTCCTTCAGTCGTTGGTGGTCTAGTCCTGGAGGTCCCTTACTATGATCCTGTGTGTGGCCCTGATGACCTTTGTACACTACTAGGATGACTTCCTTGACAACAAAGAGAACATTTTGACACTATATTCTTGAGCCCTCACACTGCACGGTCAGCCAGTTGGCTGACTTTCAAGAATAGCATATTCAGAATTCCCTTTACATCACTTGAGACACCAAATATAATAAAATAGACTTTCAAAAATGCCTAATTTTTTCTGTTATATATATATTATATATAATATATATATATTTAACTAACTTCCTGTGCTGGGAAATGTCCTGTACTTCTGTATAATTAAGAAATAATTGCTAGGGCAACAAAATAATTTGAGTTCTGGTGATCTCTGAAATAGATCTATCAGGTTTTAGATCATATTTGATAATCTTCTTAGATCATATTTGATTTTCTTCTAAAATATTCCTGTCTTGAATTATCTTCAGAATCTGGGCAGGATTTTGAGACATTTTGAATTGATATTTCAAGCTGATCTTGTTTGGATCGAATTACTTGAGCATTGAGTCTAGGGATTGTGTAGGGCAAAATAATTTTTTGCTGATCAATCTTGGTTTCATTTCAAGGATTTAGGAATGAACTCCCTCCCTTTGTTATCTGCCAAAGTCATTCCATGTTACTGACAAGACAAAAAGTGAGTGTTTTTCCCCCAGATATTTAGAGACTATATAGAAATATATTTATAATTTTAGTAATTACCCTCACTTTTAATACTTTTATTATAAAAACATTTAGAACAAAATTGTATTATTAATAATAATAAATTCAGGATAATTCTTATAAAATTGCTATTAAAAACATCTTTTTTTTTTTTTTTTTTGGTTTTTGGGTCACACCCGGCAGTGCTCAGGGGTTACTCCTGGCTCCATGCTCAGAAATTGCTCCTGGCAGGCACGGGGGACCATATGGGGCACCGGAATTCGAACCTATGACCTTTTGCATGAAAGGCAAATGCCTTTCCTCCATGCTATCTCCCGGGCCCCTATTAAAAACATCTTAACATTTCTGTTATTTAAAATAGCATTTTAAACACCAGGATTTGCAAAGTTGTTAAAAATACAACTGTTTTAGATTTTCAATGTTCCAACACTAGTTCCACCACCAATGTATCTGTCTGTTACTCCATAAATATCCCAGGTTCCTCGTCATCCCCCAAGACACAAAATAATCTACTTTATGTTGCTTTCTACAACATATGTCTTTAATGGTTATTAAAGCTATTGCTTTAGGATTTACTGAGCTCTTAGGTTCTAGTTAAGTCTATGTGTTATTGATTCCACTTTTAGTGAGTTTAGTGAGCTTCTAAGCAACAAGCTTTTATGCAGCTTCCACATGTAATTTTCAGTGCTTCTACTGAACTGTTTCTCTGTGAAGATAGTAGGTGTTATGCAGTCACATATGTGGCTGTTTGCTTCAGGAGCATTAGCTCTGGGACCATCAGTTGCTAGATCTCTCTGGGGTCAGTTACGCAGCCATTTCTCTGATGGTGGTGGTTAGATGTGAATGGATAGAGTACTTTTTTTATGGCAGGGACTTATTCTGCCCTTAAAATAAAGGTTCCAGAGATCTGGACCTAGCTTAGGCCAAGACTACTTTGAATAGTTCTGCAGCAAGCTACATTCTGAGGTCAGTTATGAAACTGGGCCATTTCTTTGTTCATATCAAGTGGGAGTATGATATTTATTTTGAACATTAAAGTTTAAAAGTGTAACAGGTCTGAAAATAAATCCTGAGAAGCTGATAATAAACAATGATAAAATATTTCATGTTCTTGCTAATGCTATTAGGCTGAAAAAATAAGAAAATGGAGGAGGTACAAAGGAAAGAGAAATAGTTATAAAGACAAATCTGGTAGTAAGTATTCAAAAACAAACTAGAATACAAACTAAATGTTACATATGTATTTGAAAACTCTAACCTAGAACTTATTTCTGTAGTTTTATTATTTATAAAATTTTTATTAATGCTATTTTAAACAAATAAAATCTTTGAATTAAGTCAATTAATTATTAAATCATTTAACAATTGTGTGTATTCAATATAATATAGGTAATTCTTGTATATGTAAATTTCTTAATCTTTCAAAATTAAAGTACATTCAAAAGCGATTCTATTTCAAAAAAATATTCCACTCTTTTATAGAAATGATGATGAAAATTAGGGATGATGGACTGAGGGTATTTTTAAAAAGACTTTTATTAAATTTAAATTATTTTTATCTCTTTAAAAAACATGAAGAGTTTAGAATCAATCTGAAAGATAATAAATTAGCTCAATAGTTATATGTCATTTAAATCTATCCATATGTAGATACATTCTTCAACCCACCTCATACTTTTATACAGATAATGTGAGACAGTTATTTCAGAAGAGCACACTTAGACAACCCAATCTTATATAGTAGTTTCTTTCTTCTTAACTCTACTTCCTCTACTTAGGAATGCATTTAAATATCACTCATTGCCATCAACTACTAGTTCTTTTTCTTAGTACTGGTTTAAGGACTAAGAAAAGCCAGTATTAAGTGAATAAGTGCCTCAGCACTTAATTACTAGAAATTTCTATAAATTACTAAACATTACTAGAATTTATCTGACAACTGGGCTAGTGCATTTATAGTAAAAATAATTTAGATGAGTAATTTTTATTTTGGGGGGGGTGGTTTGGGTCACACCCAGCAGTGCTCAGGGGTTACTCCTGGCTCCATGCTCAGAAATTGCTCCTGGCAGGCACGGGGGACCATATGGGGCACCGGGATTCAAACCAATGACCTTTTGCATGAAAGGCAAATGCCTTTCCTCCATGCTATCTCCCAGGTCCCTTAGATGAGTAATTTTATTTAATTTATTAGATTGCCCTTTGGGCATAATTGGCTCCTCTTCGGGCAGTCTAAGCAGACAGTTAAATAACCAAATAGCATTAGACACTCAATTCTACCTTTAATTTTGAGAAACATAATTAAGGGGAAAAAGGTACATCTTTTGGAAGTGAATTTTTTATTCTCTCCAATAATATGGCTATATTTGAATATGAATTTATTAATTTAAATATGTAATAAGTCTAAGTAATTTATTTTAACTTTGTAATATTAATCTTCCATGTATTTAGTAAGCATAATCTATTATTTTGTAAAGAAAGTACAGTATGATTATAAATGATGGGAACATTTGAAAAAAAAGAAGAGTAATTCTTGAGAGCAGAGCCAGGAGAAACTTCTGAAGAGAGCTGAGTGTACCAATCACACAAATTACATTTAATCATTCAAAATGGTTTGAACATAAAGAACAAATTAATTTGCCAATGGAGTAAAATTTTAATAATACTCAATATAATAAGCATATCATTAATAAATATTAATAATATATAATATCATAATTATTAATGATAATATTGGTGCTAAAATTAATTTATATTATATATTTAATATATGTTTGTAATAATATATTTATATGATATATAAATAATATATGATTTATTATAATAAATAAATAGCAAACAGATAATTATCTTTTCCATTCTCTCTACCTCCCCTTCTCTTTGTCTCTCTTTCTCTTCTCCTCCCCCCTTCTTCTCTCACCTCAATATCCATCTTTAATGGTTATTTTAATGAATTCAAACTTCATTCTCAGGAAGAAAAAATTGGCACAGAATAGATTCAAAACATATATGCTTAAATTTAAATTTAAAGTTTTCCTAAACTACAGAATCTCTCTTTTTCTTATTACTTTTTTTTTTTTTTTAGTTTTTTGGGTCACACCCGGCAGTGCTTAGGGGTTATTCCTGGTTCAATGCTCAAAAATTGCTCCTGGCAAGCACGGGGACCATATGGGGCACCGGGATTTCAACCGATGACCTTTTGCATGAAAGGCAAATGTCTTACCTCCATGCTATCTTCCGGGCCCAAGAATCTCTCTTGAGTTATATCACATTTCTTTGACAATTTCAGCTGGAGGTATTGAATACACTTTTTCAATGCTAGTTTATAGTAGATAACAGAACACATCTTTATCAAAAGGAAAGAAGGGTATTGTTAACCTAACCCAAAACATGTATAGTAAAAGGAAAAAAATGGAAAATCTCCTTGGGAAATAGGAACTTCCATGATAAATAGAAATGAATGGTGAATACACTAAATAATAAATGTATACTGAAAAAAGGTTGGTAGGTTTTCATCATTTCCAATTTGTTCATTAAATAAATTCAAACTAATGTCACAGAAATGTTAAAGCTGACACTATCTTCAAATTCATTTCATAAATAACAAATGATGGAGATATACATTAAAAAGAAAAGCCTCTGAAGTTATATGTAAGATGTTTTACATATATCTAATTCTACAATTGTTATGGTGGTATACATTTTATCACTGAACAAAATCATGTATCACTTGGTAATAGTATGATATTTAAGTTCTTATAGTTCATTATCTTGTAGGTTACGTTAATTTGTTTAAACTCAGGGTGGAGTCTTAACCTAAAGCTATTTCTTGGGTGAATAGTTTACCCCATTCTATGGTGACCTTTGTGTTCTCATCACTATTTCCTTTGAGGTGCAGAAGCTTCTCAGCTTAATATAGTCCCATCACTTTATCTCTGTTTCCAATTGTTTGGAGAGTGATGTTTCCTCCTTAAAGATGCCTTTAGTCTCAATGTCATGGAATGTTTTACCTACTTGTTCTCTATACCTTATGGTTTCAGGTCTGATATCACGTTTGTTAATCCATTTGGATTTGACCTTTGTGCATGGTGCTAGATGGAGATCTGAGTTCGTTTATTTGCAAGTGTCTGACCAAATGTCCAACACCACTTGTTGAAGAGACTTTCCTGGCTCCATTTTGCTTTTCTTTCTTCTTTATCAAAGATTCATTGATTTTATATCTGGGGCACATTCTCTGCATACTCAAGTCTATTCCATTGATCTGAGGGTTGGCCTTTATTACAATACCATGATGGTTTTTGGGTCACACCTGACAGTGTTCAGGGGTTACTCCTGGCTCCAAGCTGAGAAATCACTCCTGGCAGACTGGGGGAACCATATGGGGTGTCAGGATTTGAACCAATGACTGTCTGCATGAAAGGAAAATGCCAGACCTCCTTGCTATCTCTCCGGACCCAATACCATGATGTTTTAATGACTATTGCTTTGTGATACAATTTACGGTTGAGGAAAATGATGCATTCTATATTCTTTTTCCTAAAGGTTACTGTAGCTATTCATGAATGTTTATTTTTCCAAATGAATTTTAGAAGTATTTTATCTACTTTGAAGAATGCCATGGGTATTCTTAGAGGAATTGCATTAAATCTGTACAACACTGAGAATTATTGCAATTTTAATGATGCCAATCCACTCAATCCATGAACAGAATATGTGTCTCGGTTTCCTTGTATCCTCTTTCCTTTCTTGCAGCAGTGTTTTGTAGTTTTCTTTGTACAGGCTCTTCACCTCTTTAGTTCAGTTGACCCCAAGTTATTTGAGTTTGTGTTGTACTAATGTGAATGGAAGTATTTATTTAATGCCCATTTCTTCTCTATCATTATTTGTGTATAAAAGACCATTGATTTTTGCATGTTAATTTTGTATCCTGCCACTTTACTATATGAATCTATTGTTTTTAAAATATTTTGGTAGTATTTTTAGGGTTTTCTAAATATAGTAACATGACATCTGCAAACAGTGAGAGCTTGACTATTTCCTTTCCTATCTGGATGACCTTAATATATTTTCTTGCCTGATTGCTATGGCAAGAACTTCAGTATTCATCAGATAAGGTGGTAATATCTAAGATTTACAAGGTACTCACAGAACCTAACAAGAAAAACACATATAATCCCATAAAATTGGGGAGAAATTGAACAGACACTTCCTTAAAGAAGAACTACAAATGGCCAATAGACAAATGAAAAAATGCTCCACATCACTAATCATCAGAAAGATGCCAAGCAAAACAACAATGAGGTATCATCTCACTTCACAGAGACTGGCACACATCATAAAGAACAAGAACAGTTCGAATCAGTGCTGGGGTGGATGTAGAGAGAAAAAAACTCTCATTCACTGCTAGTGGGATTGCCATCTAGTCCAGCCTTTATGGAAAACAATATGGATATTCCTCAAAAAAAAAAAAGACCTCTGGAAATTGAGCTCCCAGATGATCCAATTATACCACCCCTAATGATATACCCTAAGAACACAAATACACATACAAAAATGCCTTCTATACACCTATATTTATTGCAACGCTATTTACAATAGCCAGAATATGGAAGCAACCCAGATTCCTTTCAATAGATGAAAGGCTAAAAGAAATTGTGGTACATATAAAAATGGAATACTATGTAGCCATCAGAAGATAAGAAGTCATGAAATTTTTCTAGACAGGGATAGACATGGAAACTATTATGCTGAGTAAAATAAATTGGAGAGAAATATA
Source organism: Crocidura indochinensis (assembly GCA_004027635.1). Lineage (NCBI taxonomy): Eukaryota > Metazoa > Chordata > Mammalia > Eulipotyphla > Soricidae > Crocidura > Crocidura indochinensis. Next base: position 10,059 of record PVKC010027019.1, read on the forward strand.
TAGACACAGAATAGTTTCACTCATCTCTGGGATTTAAGAAAAATAAGACAGTATTATGATAATATCCAGAGACAATAGAGATGAGGGCTGGAAGGACTGACCATAATATGAAGCTTACCACAAAGAGTGATGAGTGCAGTTAGAGAAAAAAGTACACTAACATCTATCACGACAATAGTAATGAGTGAGAGAATTAGAATGCAGAATGCCTGTCTCAAACATGGGCGGCCTTGGGGAAGACGGGGGATAGGTGGGGTGTTCTTTTTATGACTGAAACCCAGCTATAAACATGTTTGTATTCATAGTACTTAAATAAAAATATTATTTAAAAATAAAGCTGTCTCTTATTATACAAAATCAAGAAAAACTATATACTTTCAATTCCAAAACTTTCAACCTGGCACCATATCTAATAAGATAAAAGCCAAATAATTTGTAAAATTTTGGCAAGTAAGCACCTACCTTTCTTTATCTCAGAAATTAAAAATGTTTGTTTAGCTCATTCCTGATGTTACTAACAATAATGGTTGACTTTATGAGAAAAGGATGAACAATATTGATTGGTGTTTTGTTTGTTATTTCTCTAGAAAGGACTTGGAATTAGTTTAGTGTTTTTGTTTTTGGGTGGGAAAGTGGTGGTAGGCAGATATGTTCCAGCAGATTCTTAGTGTAAAGGAACTATGCCCAGAAAAACTGGGTTGGATGATTTAGTGCTAGGGCTTATCTATGCATCACTGCTCATGATCAATTATGTTGGAAGTGTTTACGTTACCTTGGTAGTGTTTGTCAGGCTATACAGTGAAAAATGTCAAACAACTGTCTTTAAGCATGAAGCCCACAAACCCTGACACCTGAGCTATTTCCCGAGTCCTATAAATATTTCTATATCATTTTTTGGAAATTTATTATTATTATTATTAGCTTTTGTGTTTGTTTTATTTTGGACCTTAAGAAGTATTTCTTAGGACTTACTTCAGGTTTAATACTCAGGGATCATTCCTGACAGTTCTGGAGAACTATATGGATGCTAGGAATTAAACCATGATTGACTGCATGGAAGGAAAACACTAGGTCTGTAATATTGCTCCAGACCATGGTTATGGAGTTTTACACAGTGTTTTGGGCACATGAAATTATTGCTAATTTTTAAAATTGAATTTTTAACTTTCAATTTTTTTTCCTTTTTTAATCAGAACATTTCTTTATTTCATGTTCAAATCACATATTTTTACAGCAAATACCAATCCACTCATCATATTTGGTTTTTACATGTTAAGACCAAATACAAATTATACTGTTTGAGATCAGAAAATTTTGCCAGTTTCAATAGTCTGATGAAACAAATAGCATTCCATATGATTACAAAAGTTCCAGTCATTGAATAGTGTGATGAAATAAATAGCATTCCCTATGATTACAAAAGTTCCAGTTATTGACTGTGGTTATAAACACCAAACTTGTATCATTGTTTTGATATAACTTTTAACCATCTAACCCTCCAACTTTTAGTCTTTCACACTTCTGATATAATGAGCCTCTTTCCCTTTAATTAAACATCTTGATTACATATATGATTGTGATTAGGTTTCGTCATGTAAAGCACAACCCCTTTACCAGTGCAACATTCCCACCTCCAATGTCCCAAATCTCCCTCCAAACCCACCCTCACCAGTAGTCCAGACAGACTTTCCAGTTCTGTCATTCATTCACATGATCATGGTAGTTCTCTGTGTAGTTATTTCTATAACTGCACTCACCACTCTTTGTGGTTAGCTTCATGAAGTGAACTGGAAGTTCCAGCCCTCCTCTCATTGTCTCTGAGGATTGTTGCAAAAATGAATTTTATTTTTCTTAAAACCTATAGATGAGTGAGACTATTCTGTGTATGTCTCTCTCTCTCCCTCTGACTTATTTCACTCAGCATGGTAGATTCCATGTACATCCATGTATAGGAAAATTGCATGACTTCTCTCCTGATGGCTCCATTGTGCATATGTACCACAGTTTCTTTTTTGTTTGTTTGTTTGTTTTTTTTGGGTCACACCCGGCAGTGCTCAGGGGTTACTCCTGGCTCCATGCTCAGAAATTGCTCCTCGCAGGCACGGGGGACCATATGGGGCACCGCGATTCAAACCGATGACCTTTTGCATGAAAGGTAAACGCCTTACCTCCATGCTATCTCCCGGGCCCTGTACCACAGTTTCTTTAGCCATTTGTCTGTTGGAGGGCATCTTGGTTGATTCCAGAGACTGGCTATTGAGAGTAGTGCTGCAATAAATATAGGTGTGAGGAAGCAATTTTTGTATTGTATTCTTGTGTTGTTGGGTTATATCCCTAGGAGTAGAATAGCTGGGTCGAATGGGAGCTCAATTTCCAGATTTTGGAGGAATCTCCATATCGCTTTCCATACAGGTTGGACTAGAAGGTATTCCCACCAGCAGTGGATAAGAGTTCATTTCTCTCCACATGCCCATCAGCACTGATTAATCTCATTCTTTGTGATGTGCTCCAATCTCTGTGGTGTGAGTGGTATCTCATCTTTGGATTGATTTGCATCTCCCTGATGATTAGTGATGAGGAGCATTTTTTCATGTGCCTTTTGGCCATTTGTGTTTCTCATTTATCAAAGTGTCTGTTCATTTCTTCTTCCCATTTTTTGATGGGATTAGTTGTTTTTTTTCTTGTAAAGTTCTGTCATATTTTGTATATTTTGTATATTTGTCATATTGTATATTTTGGATATTAGCCCCTTATCTGATGGGTGTTGGGTGAATAGTTTCTCCCACTCGGTGGGTGACTCTTGTATCCTGGGTACTATTTCCTTTGAGGGGTAGAAGCTTTTCAGTTTAATGTATTCCCATCTAGTTATCTCTGCTTCCACTTGTTTGGAAAGTGCAGTTTCCTCCTTGAAGATTCCTTTAGTCTCAATGTCATGGAGTATTTTATCGACATGTTGTTCTATGTACCTTATGGTATCAGGTCTGATATAAAGGTCTTTAATCCATTTGGATTTTACCTTCGTACATGATGTTAACTGTGGGTCTATGTTTCTTTTTTGCAAGTGGCTAACCAGTTCTGCAAGCACCACTTGTTGAAGAGATTTTCCTTGCTCCACTTAGCGTTTCTTGCTCCTTTGTCAAAATTTAGGTAATTGTATGTCTGGGGGACAATGTCTGAGAACTCAAGCCTTTTCCACTGATCTGAGGTTCTCTCTGTATTCCAATATCATGCTGTTTTGATAACTATTGCTTTGTAGTACAGTTTAAAGTTTGGGAACGTTATGTCTCCCATTTTCCTTTTCCCTAAGAGTGCTTTAGCTATTCGAGGATGTTTATTGTTCCAGATGAACTTCATAAGTTTTTGATCCATTTCTTTGAAGAATGTCATGGGTATTTTTAAGGGGATCGCATTAAATCTCTATAATGCTTTGGGGAGTATTGCCATTTTAATGATGTTAATCCTGCCAATCCATGTGCTGGGTATCTGTTTCCATTTCCGTGTGTCCTCTCTTATTTCTTGGAGCAGGGCTTTATATTTTTCTTTGTATAGGTCCTTCATGTCTTCGGTCAAACTAAAAGCCTTTCCTCTAAATTCTGGTACAAGACAAGGCTGTCCTCTCTCACTACTCCTCCTCAATAGTACTGGATTTTCTTGCTATAGCGATCAGGCAAGAAAAGGATATAGAGGGAATCCAGATAGGAAAGGAAGAAGTCAGACTCTCATTGTTTGCCGACGACATGATCTCTACTAGAAAACCCTAAAGACTACCAAAAAACTTCTAGAAACAATAGACTCATATAGCAAAGTGGCAGGCTACAAAATTAACACACAGAAATTAAAGGCCTCTTTACACACCAATAAAGATAGGAAAGAGAAGGAAGTCAAGAAGGCAATCAGATAAACAGTAGTGCCACACAAAGTCAAATAACTTTCAATTTTCTTGTTGTAACTGTATGTTTATGAGTATTTTGCTTCTAAACTTTTCTAAAAATGAATGACTCGGTTTACGGTTTGCTTTTTCAAAACATAAACACCACACAAATTGTTTGACTATTCAGATGTGGGGTAGAAAAATCATCTTCTAGCCAGAGCAATATTGCTGGGGCAAAAAAAAGTGATTCTAATTATATAATAGAACCTGGGTAACACTATTACAAATTTTGATGAGACTTAGTGAACTTAGTGAGAGGCAGAACAAAATTTTGTGATTTGGCTAACACAGATCCAATCTTTCAGTTGTTATTTGGCTTATAAAAATTGGCATACATATTTGGAACTAAGACTCAATGGAAGTAACAAAAATATCCCAAATTCATGGAAATTCTTCAAAAAAGAATGCTTAAGCCCAAACTGGCATGAATTCTTCCTAAATAAGAGGATTCATATTTGGCACACTTGCATCCTTTTGAAAATGTCCAATAGGCACATCCTTTTATCAGAAAAATTTCAAAAGGCATACTTCTGTTAGACATGATTACTGTAAGAATGTCAATCCTGCTCATTGCCTTCAGATGAGTGAATAATATCTTGGCAGTGAATTTTAGATTTTAGCTTGTTTCCAACACTTAATAATGAACTCAGCAACTTGATTGCCTTATGGAAGTTATTTCTCTCAGCCTCACTTTGTTCCCAACTAGTAAAATGAGTGTAAACATATTATTTCATAAACTGTATATATTAGAGACAATGGGTAAATCATACTTATTACAATGAGTGTTTCTAAGCTCCAGAATTCCAGAAACATTCGCCTTAATTGCATTTTTTACTATATCTGCACTTAAAGAATTAGTAGTTATACTGAGTTCAATATCAATATCAAAGATTTTTATCTTGTTGTCTGTTGTTAACTTATGACTGAATATCAATACGTTTTATTGACAAGGTAGAGGGATTGAGTAAGAAGAATAGGGTGCAATTGAGAAATAAAAAAATAAAATCAAGAGTACATTAGGATACAGGAAATGTTGCCATTTCTGTGCAAAGTAGATAAAATAGTCTGGTTGTATAGAGTCTACACTGTTTGTGCTTAATAGAGCCGTACTGACCTTATTTTTCAAGGCCATTTCTTGTCAATGTTGAGGCATATCTGAGACTGCCATACCTGCATTTGACTGAAGACAGTTCTTACTATGCATAGCAGTTTTATTTTGCTTTGTTTTATTTATTTTTTTGGTGTCACACAGGTTGTAAAGTAAACACCATTTTTTACATGCCACTGCAAAGTATTAAAATGATATCCAATGGGGCTTGTTCTTCAATGCCTTAGCTCTCCCTTGAACACATATATCATTTGATTGTCTCTGCTTCATTACTTGCTTATTTCTACTCTGGATAAGTCTGTGTTCTCTCTTTATATGTATTTTCTATCTTCCTCCCCTCATATCATTGAACATGAGAGTCAAAAAGTAGCTTGCAAAACATACTATTAAAATATAACCAGATTTGTGAAATATTTAAAAACAGGGTCTTTACCCAGGGGTTCACATCTTGAACACTGAAAATCAAGAGTTTGGTCACAGAAAAGTGTAATACCTGTGTTTGACTGATAGATACCTCAAAATATAAAGAGCAGGACACATGTGCAAGATCTGTGTGATCACTACCAAAATGTATAAATATTTTATCAGAATTAAAAGGTCCTTGTTTATTTATTTTTTGTTTGCTTTGATGCAGCTTCAAGTGGTGCTTAAAGAATAATTTGATGCTGAGATTCTAACTCTGGGTTTCAGTTTTTAAACTCTGTATTTAAAAACTTAATTCTCTGTAAGAAAGAAGGCTAAGAGATTATTTTCCATAATGTAAGTAATCACAGGAGAAGTTCATATAGAAGGATGAATGATTGTGAGAGTTTG
>PVKC010027020.1:0-16028 GCA_004027635.1 Crocidura indochinensis
TTCCTTCCTTCCTTCCTTCCTTCCTTCCTTCCTTTTCTTTCATTCTTTTAAAATATATTGTTTCTTTCCTTTATTTTGGTGTGTGTGTGTGTGTGTGTGTGTGTGTGTGTGTGTGTGTGGGCATACCTGGGGATGCTCAGGGCTGACTCCTGACTCCTGTATTCAGGAATCACCCTAGACAAACTTGGAGGACCATTAGAGACACCAGGGATTGAACCCTGGTTGCCTCCATGGAAGTCAAGCACCATACCACTGTGCTATCACTCTATACCCTCTTTTTAATTTTTTATTTTATTTTATTTTATTTTATTTTTTTTGTTTTTGGGCCTCACCCAGTGACGCTCAGGGGTTACTCCTGGCTATTCGCTCAGAAGTCGCTCCTGGCAGGCATGGGGGACCATATGGGAACCGGGGGATCGAACCGTGGTCCGTCCAAGGTTAGCGCGTTAAGGCAGGCACCCTACCTGCAGCGCCACCGCCCGGCCCCCTTAATTTTTTATTGAATCAGCATAAAATTTGTTGATGGTTGAGTTTCAGTCATATAATGTTCTAACACCCATTCCTTCACTAGTGCTCATTTCCCACCACCAAAGCCCCCAGTTCCCTCCTGTTCCCTGTACCCTCATTCTAGTTTGCATCTATGGCAGACATTTTCCTTCTCTTTCTCTCCTTTTTTTCCTTTCAGACACTATGGTTTGCAATAATATTACTGAGGGGTATCATGCCTATCACTTTATTCCTGGCATGTAGTTCTTGCCCAGAGGGATCATTTCCAACTCTTATTGTCATAGTGGTTCATTCTCTGTCCTAAATGCATTCCCTGCTCCTCATTTCTATTGCCTTTGGGTATTAATCTCACACTATTTATTTTAATATCCCACAAACAAGTGCAGAACTATTTCTTTCTACTGTTTTGAAGGGGGTAGGAGCTGGCTCAAAGGGCTACTGTGCAGATTTTGCAGCCTGGACGCTCCCACTGCATAGGATTCCTGAGCACCACGGGATGTAGCTCAAAATTCAGAAAGAAAAAAAGTAATATTTTGAAGGCACCAGAAAAATAGTACAGGGCAAGTGCATGTGGCTGATTCTGGTCTGATCCCTGGCACTATAATTAGTCTGAATGCCTCCAGAAGTGATCACTGAGCACAGGTCCAGGATTTATTCCTGAGCTGATTCAGGGTGGCCCATCCACCCACCCTCAAAAGAATATTTGAAAATGAAACAAGAGATAATGGGTGAATTAGGATTTGAGATCTTAGCAAGGATTATCAGCCATGAATCCAGGTCCTTTTTCTTGCCAGAAAAGAACTCCTTGAAAGCTTATATTAAGATTTCTTATTCCTGCTGCTTAAGAATAGTGATTAAATGCTCTTAGCTTCTCTGCTTCATAAATCCACAGGAATAGAGAAATTTACTTTTTAGTACTCAACTATTTTATTAAACTGAATTTTTTGTACCATGTCTAGAGCAACAATATTTCTGTGGCAAGTGAAACAGAGTTAAGTTCTGAGGTAATTATCACACATTTTCCTTTAAAATTACACAAGACACTAAAGCTGACTCTATATCCGATGAAAGTATCATGAAAAAATGGTTTCAATTGAAGGAAAATCCCTAATAGAATGGGCCAAACCATGAACATTTCACCCATGGTGTGGTCTACCTCAAAGTTGGGGCCCAGTGAGAAAGGGTTTCTTCCTCTGCAGAATGGGCATCCTGAACTTTACCCTCTTTTCTAGGAAGCAGAAATAACATTTTCTTCCATTGAAGGAAGATACAGAGGCCTTAATTTTTAATTTGTTTCTGGCAATCCTCAGGGGTAACTCCAGACTCTGCACTCAGGGGTCACTCTTGGCAGTACTGGGGGAACCATATGGGACACCAGGGATCAAACCAGTGTCAGTCGTGTGCAAGATAAGCACTCTTCCCACTGTGCTAACACTCCAGTCCTGAGGTATTTTTCAACTATTTTTCTGAGAAGAAAAAAAGAACACTTGCTGTAAAAATAAAATAACATTAAAAAGAAAACAAGTTCACAGGGATGGAGGGTGAGATTAAACACATCACCTCCTGGTGAGGCAACATCGGTTCCCTCTCAGCTGGGTCACAGTTGCTTGGCAACAGGCTCACATTCTGAGAACAATGCCTGAGACCATGGTCATCTGAGGTCCTCACATTGGGGGCTGACCCAGCAGAGTCTTTTTGGCTGTTGGTGACAGGACTGGTGGAATGGAGCCCAAGTACCTTGTCCAGGTGCCTCTCAGCTACCAGACAGCCCTGGAGCACCACCAGGAGCAACTGCTGCCAAGCATGGCTCCCACACCCCTGAGGAAACCCCCATCCACAAGAGCAACCATGAACGACCGAATTTCCTGCTTCCAGTCAGCTTCCTTTATTAGAGGGGGTTTGAGGGTCACATCCTGTAGCACTCAGGGGTTGCTCTTGATTCCACATTCAGAAATTACTCCTAGAATGTTCAGGGGGCCATATGGGATGTCAGGGATCGAACCTGGGTCTGCTATGAGCAAGGCAGACACCCTATCCACTGTGGTCTTTCACTCTAGCTCCACAGTTTCCTTTTATGTATTTTTTTTGCTTTTGGTTTTTGGGCCACTCCTGGTAGCACTCTACACTCAGATATCGATCCTGGCAGGCTTGGGGGACCATGTGGGATGCTGGAGATCGAACCTGGGCCTATCTTGGGTCGGCCATGTGCAAGGCAAATGCTTTACCGCTGTGCTATTGCTCTGGACCCAGTTTCCATTTTTTAAGATTAAAAATTTTTTAAGATTAAAATTTGGGGGACCATAGCACAGTGGGGAGGGTGTTTTCCTTGCATGTAGCTGACAGGGGTTAGATCTCTGGCATACCATGTGGTCCCCAGAGTCTCCCAGGAGTGATTCCTGAGTGCAGAGCCAGGATTAACTCTTGAGCGCTGCCAGGTGTGGTCCCAAATCCTCCCCAAATTAAGACTGGGAGGGTTGGGGGGTCACATTCGGCTGTGTTCAGGGTTTAGTCCTGACTTTGCACTCAGGATCACATTGGGTGAACCATACACAGTGGCAGGGAAAACCTCAAGTCAGTCGCTTGCAAGAGAAGCACCTATGCCCTGGTGCTATTTCTCAGCTCAATATAAGCCTTTTTCTTTTTTCTTTTTCTTCTTCTTTTTTTTTTAACCAATAGTGTTAATATTTATGCTATTGAACCTTCACCACCACAAGTCGAAAGGCTCACAGCCACTATTCTTGTGCAGCTTCCTGTAGTTTCCATCTTGATGCTAATGTAGCCTCTTTGAAGTTTTATGACTATTATTAAACAAAAAATGCTTTCTGATTACAGTGTATTCAGGAGATGGAGAAGACCAGAGAGTTTAGATGTTGGGGCCAGAGTGATAATTCAGCATAGAGGACATTTGCTTGGCAAGCAGAAGATCTGGGTTCGATCCCCAGCATCCCATATGGTCCTCCAAGCACCATCAAGAGTGATTTCTGAGTGCAAAGCCAGGAGTAAGTCCTGAGCACGACTGGGTGTTGCCCAAAATATTACAAAAAAGAAAACAGTAAATTTCTTTTTTTTTTTTTTTTTTTTTTTTTTGGGCCACTCCCGGCGGTGCTCAGGGGTTACTCCTGGCTATCTGCTCAGAAATCGCTCCTGGCAGGCACGGGGGACCATATGGGACACCGGGATACAAACCAACAACCTTAGGTTCTGGATCGGCTGCTTGCAAGGCAAACACCACTGTGCTATCTCCCCGGGCCCACAAACAATACATTTCTATACACTATACAAACAATACACTGCTACTATGTAGGCCGACTGAGTTGGGGCTCTGCCTGCTTGCTATCGGCTGGTCTGACCCCAGGCTTAGAAACCCTGTGATTGAGTTGTGCAGGTGAGACCCCACTGGTTGCCCGACTTGGGAATATTCCACACAAACACTGTGTTTCTTTTTGAGAACCCCCCTTGGCTTCCCCCATGCCAGACTCACTGTTGGCGCTGATGAAACCTTCTCCCTCTTGCGGGGTGGGGTCGCTGTCTGGGTCCACCTGCAAGGCTCCCACAGGCCGGACAGCTGGGTCCAAAGTGACAGAGCTTTCATTCACTGTGGTGTCGCTGGCGCCTGTGATCTGATTGGTCGGGGGGCCTCCCAGGGACCCCTCAAAGTCGGTGGGCAGGTCGTCCATGCAGTCAGCATTGGGCTGAGAGAAGAGAAAAGCAGTTGCTCTGAGCAGATGTCATTGAGAATGACAGTGTGAGATTTGTCTTAGTGGGGCCCCAAAAGTCCTTTCCTCTTCTTCTGTTTAAGAACATCTAGGAGCAATAGTACAAGCGGCAGGGCATTTCCTTTGCACGTGGCTGACCCAGGATGGAACAGGGATTGATCCCTGGCTTCCCATGTGGTCCCCTGAGCCAGGAGAGATTTCCCTGAGCGTCACTGGGTGTGGCCCCCCTCCAAAAAAAGAACATTCCCCTTACTGTTACTGCAAGTAAAGAAAAACCACCTTCAAAATCTTACTTTTTTGGTTGGGTGGAGTGAGAAGGTCCAAATGCAGAGAATATCCTTACACAAGGTACTTGAGGGCAGTCATATCATTTGTTTGTTTGTTTGTTTGTTGTTTTGCCACACCAGGCAATGCTCAAGGTTTATTCTTGGCTCTGTGCTAAGAAATTGTTCCTGGAATTAGGGGACCATATGGGATGACAGGGATGGAAACCAGGTCAGTCATATGCAAGGAAAGCTCTTCCACTCTGTGCTATGACTCTGGCTCTAGTCACACCACTTATTAATCAGCACAGCTCTTCCTTCTACTCAGTGCTCACTCTCTGGAGAGAGGAAATCACTATCAATCTGACAATCACCCCAAGGCCTCTGCACTGTGAGCAAGTGCTCTGATGGCCTGAGGTCAGCAAGGGGCGAGTCAGTCTCAGAGGATTGAGGGAGACAAATCCACACACAGACCAAAGCTCTGGGTTAAATCATCCACAGCCCAGCTGTGGAAAACACCTATTTTGTTTTGTAAAATTATGTTTGGGGCTCACCTAGAGATGCTCAGAAGTTACTCCTGGCTCTATAGTTAGCAGTCACTCTTGGTTGTGCTCAGGGGACCATATGCATTGTTAGGGATCAAACCCAGGTTGACTGTGTTCAATACAAATGCCCAAACCATTGTGCCATAACTCTGTCCCCTAAACCCTGCTTTCTGACATGTAATGGCCTGTATTTGTCCAATTCCCTGAGTTAAATCGTCTACCCATAAATGTGGGGAGAGGTCATCTGGACTGACAGATCACAGGCATTGTGTGAGCTTCTCTAGAACTTGCTCAAACCCACCCTTCAAGTTTGACAGTTTGACCTGAGTGCTGCAATTTAGGAGGATGTTGAATAAGGTTATATCTCTTCTGCTCGGATTTTTTATAGGGTAATCTTTGAGTTCTATCTGGAAGTGCTCTGGAGTGATCTTTGACAGTGCTTAAAGGATCATTTACAGTGCCAGAAGTCAAGCCAGATTGGCTATATGCAAGGTGGGTGACTTAACCCTTTGTACTATCTCTTCAGTCTCTGCTAAATTTTTATTTTAGGGAGGAGAGAAACACCTGGTAATTCTCAGGTATTACTCCTATCTCTGTACTAAGGGAACATGTATGGTGGGTTCTGAGGACCAGATAGAATACCAGGGATTGAACCTAGGTCAGCTGCATGAAAGCCCAACATAGAATCTTTCCAGTCTCAAGACAGTTTTCAAGCTGTTGATTCCAATTGCTGGCTTTGCTCTTTCACTGTCTTTATTTGTCTAGGTGCCCCTGAAGCAGAGCTCAGAGGATACAGGGACATCCGACCATGCAGGTAACGTTCTGGCAGAACTCAAGAACCATATGGTGTCAGGGATCAAACTCGGGTCCACATACTCTTGACACCTGAGTTACCACTTTGACCCTCTTTATTTAACATTAATATTGGGTCTGGAGAGACAGTACTGCATGTAGGGCACTTACTTGGCACATGCCTGGCCCTGGTTTAATCCCCAGTATCCCATATGGTCCTCTGAGCCTGCCAGGGGTGATTCCTGAACACAAGAACCCTGAACATTTCTGGATGTGGTCTAAAGACCAACAAAGGAAAGAAAATACATTGTGATGCACAATGGTTGCTGGATTCTGGACTAGAAGGAACCTATTGATATATTTAGTAGACAGAAAGAAAGAGAAAGAGCTACTGAGTTTTGAAGGGCTGAAGGGGGCAGGTATGAATAACGTGGCTCTGCTTTCATATTTAACAGACCAATCTTCACTAGCTCAGTTGATATCACCTCTGAGGGATTCATCACCCAGAATACTTGGACAAAACCCAGTTTATATATTCCTAATGGAAATCAGCCAAAAAACACTTAGAGGATGCCAAGTGTCACCTGCAAGTGACCACAGTATGGGCACTACTGTGTTGGATGTACTAGGAAAAGTGCATGAACATCCACTTTAAGTGGGTAGAAACTTGGAGTTATTATACCATTCACATGGGGACTTCCATAAACTGAGATTGCCTGATGCTCAATTGGAAGGAAAGTTACATGCTGGGCTGTGCAAGACCAGCTTCTGTGGCATAGAAGACTAATGTTCATGGCAAGGAGACCAATTTATGTGGCATGGAAGACCAGACTCTGTGGTTTCCCGTTGTTACTCAGCAGCACCTCATAAGTACCTGCTCCTCCTCCAAACTGAACAGAGAGGAACATGCAACAGATGGCTATGCTCAAGGGAATAAGATACAGCTGACAACAGAAGGTCCACCTTGGCCTGGAGCTTCATATCTCTTAGCAAAACAGAATAAAGGAAGGAAGATTCCACAGTGCCAAGCACTTCAGCTTCTGGATCTGAGCTCTGTGACTCTCTGCTTTTCCCTCCATGGTCAGTGGTTGAAGGCTCTACTTTCTCTCATCTTAGAGAAATTGGCTTAAGAATGAAAATGTGCCCAACTATTTCTTGGCTTTCGACCTCTCTTGTAAGTTCTGGGTGCTCAGTGAAGAAGAGCAGAAGCTGTCAAGGGGAGGGAACTGGCTTTAATGCAGCTCACCTGGGGTTTTATTTTGACCAAAGACCAATAGGGTTGATATTTAAAGGGCTTTGAAAGATCCTGAGCAAGATAATCAAGTGCTGTGTCTGCCTTGTACTGTGAGTGTTCTCAAGAGTCTAGAGACCACACACACACATGCACACACACACACACACACACACACACACACACACACTACCCTATTAGAGCCAGCAATGTTCAGTGTGCAAAGTGAGACAGTGGCCTGGCTAGCACCTATCTGGGGTTACATTTCATGTCGACTGAATGTGGCTTTTTCAGTTTTTCAAATGAGGACACTGACAGTATCTTTAATTTACTTATGGGCTGGGAGGCCACAGTGCACAGTAATCAGGGGGATGTTCACTGCTCTGTACTTGGGAATCACTTCTTGCAGTGCTCAGGGGGAACTTCTGGGATACCAGGATCAATCCTGGGTCTTCTGGATTAGCATAGTGAACTGTCTCTCTGACCATGGCAAGTGATTTCTACCTTGCTTGCACAATGCACAACTTTTAGTCTGAAGAGGCAGTGTGCCACCTTTAACTCCAAGGTGGAGCCACAGAAGTGACTTTGGATTTGGGGCACCAAAAGTCAGCACACTAAGGGGATAGATGGGACCACTTCAGGACCTCAAACTGCTTTTTGGGGGGATTGTCAAGTAGGGACTCTAGATATAAGTCATTTTCATTTGCTTTTGGGTGACTCTTGGCTATGTGCAAGCTTCCTCTTGGCAGGGTTCAGGTTACCTTTGTCATGCCAGGCTTTATTTACATCTGGGTCAGCTGAGTACAAGACAACCTGTACCATCTCTCCAGCCCTCAACATACTATATTCTGCAATGAGGAGGAACAAAAGATTCTAGTCGTGGGGTCACTGGTCTCTACCCCATTGTCTAGAAGCTTCTTTGTGCTACTCAGTGGCCACCTGGCACTAGTCAGCCTGGTTGTTCAAAACTGGAACATGAGGATATGGTGCTGGGGGCCTCTAGGACTACATACAGTGATGCTTGAGGGACCACATAGTGCTGGTGATAGAACCAGGGTCTGGCTAATGCCAAATGGAAGCCTTAGCCCTTGTACCATGCCCCGGGCCCTAGCAACTTCTTTCAACCCTGTGCAGCCTCAGGGCTGGTGTCTGTCTCATTTCTTGTCTTCTCCTAGGACAAGAAAGCCTTTTCCCAGAGAGCCAAGCAGGGTCCACTGGTAGGATCAGTTCCTGTTCTCTCCAGTACCCCTCCAAATCTGGGTGCAGTTAAGGCCCCTAGTAAGTTCCCAGCTGCCACTGAGAAGGCCGAGGAGGCAACTGTGAGTGATCATGGTGCCTCCTTGTACTTGAACAAGGGACCTGACATAAGGGGATTCCGGGCAGAAGGAGCTATAGAGCTCCCTGGCAGAGATGCCTTGAGGTTACCCTAGGACTCATGATGCAAGTTGGGGGTACTTGGGCTGGAGAGAGTCCAGATGGCAAGAAACTTGTCTTTAAATGTGTTTGACCCTGGTTCCAACCCCAGTTCTATGTGGGTCTCTGAGAACTTCACCAGGAATCACCTGAGCACAGAGCTGGGAGTAAGCCTTGAGCAGTACAAAAGTTGGGGGTAGGAGTGAAGTACTGGGCTGAGGGAAAGAGAGAAGTGTTTTTAGATATGACACTCTCCTATACCCCCTACCATCTCTTTCCATGCCAATGGCCACCTGAATTGGGGGCGACAAGACACCTGGAGATAGAGGGATGAAGATCCCAGATTCAGAGAGACAGATGTGGGGAGCTGAGATGGGGCGGTGCTTACCGGGATCCCTAGGGCTTTAAGAATGTTCATCTTGCACATAGGGCAGGTGCGGTGGTCTAGAAGCCAGGGGTCAACGCAGGACTTGTGGAAAAGGTGCCTGCAATGAGAACCACAGAGCTTAGAGGGTGTCCAGTCCAGACCAGAGCCCAGCCCAGGGCATAGCCAGCTTGGACTATGGGCCAGGGAATTAATGTCCAGACTCAGAGGATATAGTCCAACTGGGCCATGGGGGAATTCTCTGGAGCCTCCACCTCTCAACAGCAAAGAGAAAGGAACCAGTGCAGGTGCCTGTTTCTCTGCTGAAGGCTTGTTACATGGTGGGATGCAATGGGAACCTGGGGTAAATTTCCGGTTACCCCAGCAGGTGGTCACCCTAGTGCTGGGAAATAGATTCAGATTTCTTTCCCACAGTTAAATGATGTGAAGGGAAGGCTTCAGGGTGGAGTCCAGAAAGCAGAGAGCTCCTCGGAGCAGGTCACAGCAGCCCACATGGCTGTGATTGTCCAGCAGAAGTCAGAGGGCAAGTGACCATATTGCTTCCAGTTGGTCCACTGGAAGACATGCCCATCAGTCCCTCCTGGCTGTTTCTCAGCATGTGGAGAGTTTCACAGGCACATGTGGAGGGGGCACTTGTGTCAGCTTTCTCTCAGTTTAGGAGAGGGCAGGGTCTGACTGGGTCACACTCCTCCTCCATCACCAGACACCAGCACCCAGATGCCCCATGGGCCTTGAAGAGTCACAGTCTCAAGATTTCCCTGTGCCTTCCAGCTATGTTTGCCCTTTCTTGCCCTTCCCAGCCCACAGCCCTGGCAATAGGGCATCTCCTTCAAGTTCTGTTTTACTTAGCTTAATCAGAGGAAAAGACTTCCCCCACAACAGAGAAAGGTTCGGGGTACAGGAAGTATGTGCCCAGCAATGCAACTGAGATGAACCCATGTACCTAGGAAGGAGCATCGAACAGAAGAAAGCTTTGGAAATGGAGAGAGAGAGGCCAGATAAACAGACAAGACACTTTGCATACAGTCTACCCAGGTTCTAGTAACATGTAGTCCCCTGAGCATGAGCAGAATGATCCAAGAGTGGAGAGCTAGAAATAAGCACTGAGCATGCCTGTGTAGTCCAAAAAGTAAAACAAGAAAAAAGAGGCCAGAAAGCTAGGACAGTGAGTAGGAATCTTGCTTTGCATGTGGCAGAGACCCCATATTGTTCCCCAAGTCCACTGAAAGTGATCTCTGAGAGCAGATTCAGGAGAAGGCCCTGAGCACCATTGAGTGATCCTCATCAACAGAGGGGAAAGGCCATAAGGAGGTGACAGGCCTCCAGATGCCCTGGGGAAAACACTACAGGTTTGAATATTTGAGGGATTCAACTTAGTTGATGGGTCATGGAGCAGAGGCCTTGTGACATAAGTGGATCGGTCCTGTCATAAAGAGTCCAAGAGGTGATCTGGGGGGTGGAGGACAAAAAAAAGAGAAAGAGTTCAAGAGGTAAGGCCAGACATTGGTGACCTAGGGAAAAATATAGTCCTTGAGGACAGTAATATTGTAGGCCCAGGGAGCTCAGGGGTTTGGGGCATGGGGAAGGAATCTATCACAGGAA
The DNA here is from genome assembly GCA_004027635.1 of Crocidura indochinensis. Classification (NCBI taxonomy): domain Eukaryota; kingdom Metazoa; phylum Chordata; class Mammalia; order Eulipotyphla; family Soricidae; genus Crocidura; species Crocidura indochinensis. Next base: position 10,455 of record PVKC010027020.1, read on the forward strand.
GACTGAACCTTGTCCAGTTCGTCTGGAAGGGCCAAAGTGAAGACAAGAGCTACATAGATGTCACCTGGGCAAAAGAGGAGAACCTGCTGACACTGCCAATGGGGCGATGAGCCAAAGCTGCTTAAAACTCTGAACCCATTCCCAAGCTCTTCCAGTATGGGATATTGGCTGGGGGCCTCCCAAGAAAGAAGGTCTTTTCTGCGGAGTTTCTTTTTCTTTTTTTTTTTTTTTTTGCTTCTGGGCCTCACCTGGCAGTGCTTAGGGGTTACTCCTGGCTGTCTGCTCAGAAATAGCTCCTGGCAGACATGGGGGACCATATGGGACACCGGGATTCGAATCAACCACCTTTGGTCCTAGATCAGCTGCTTGCAAGGCAAATGCTGCTGTGTTATCTCTCTGGGCCCCTGCTGAGTTTCTTGTCCAAGGCTAGGGCACAAAATTACAGCAGTGCCAGTTGGTCCATAGCCTCAGTTGTTCCACTGTCAAGTCAACCAATTTCTCTGGATATAAATAGCACAGAAACAAGCACCAAGTTCATTGGAAACTTGGGTCTCCCTCTGTGTCATTTTCCATGTCTGCATGGTTGAGCTCTATCAGGCAAATACCCACCAGGGTTGTGCTGCAGTTGTGGGTTGGATTTGGGTCATGAATGTGATCTTATAATCTGTATGGCTTCACCCATGGAGCTAAAAGGCCTTTAGAGCAAGAGGGATGATTTCCAGAGGAGGGAGAGTTTCAGCCTCAATCTGCAGCAATATCAGCTTCCACTCAAGAATTTCTGTTCACAGTCTGGTAGACTTGCCTTGAATATCTATGTCATGACATGACATCCATGTCATGTGTATATATGTGCATCTGTGTGCTTAGCTTGGTTCTGTTTCTCTGGAGAATCCTGGCTCATCCTTGTCCATGAGAACAGATTGTCCAGAAGAACAGATTCTTTTTTTTTGGGGGGGGGGGTCACACCCGGCAGTGCTCAGGGGTTACTCCTGGCTCCATGCTCAGAAATTGCTCCTGGCGGGCACGGGGGTCCATATGGGGCACCGGGATTCGAACTGATGACCTTTTGCATGAAAGGCAAATGCCTTACCTCCATGCTATCTCCCGGGCCCCAGAACAGATTCTTATTGGCTGAGTTTATGACTGCCTTCCCCATGCAGCATGGTGCCAAAAGCACAGCTGATGCTTAGAGGTGCCTGCTACAAGGAAGAACACTTGTCCCAGGATTTGTTCTCCTCACAGCCTGCTCCTGCCACCCAGACCCATCCACTCACTGCCATGACATTGTCTCCACATACATTCCTTCCCCTTCTTTGCTCTTCTCTACGCAGCCACCTAACATAATCTTAGCCATTGTCTTTTGTGTCTTTTGTGTAAGTCTGTCTGTAGAATTCCTGTTTTCTCCATTCCATTCATCCGTGCCTTATTCATCTTCCTAAAACAAAGCACTTATGATGTTGACTTGATCTATTCTTTTCTGGACTTCGATGAATGAAACAGGATTCCTCCCTTCAAGGCAGCACCCTGGTTTTAAATACATGTACAGTCAAGAAAGTGATCTTGGCCCTAATGACTCACTTCCTCACCTATTATGTTTTACTTATTGGGCTACAAAGAAGAGAGTGAAGAGTGAAGAGAAGAAAAGAGAAGAGGAGAAAAGAGAGTAGAGAGAGCAAATATGTTCAAAAAGCTGAAAATACAACTATTGGCTCTTCATTAACTGTAATCTACAATTATTTTTTAATACATCACATCTTGATTTAAAAGTTCAACTCTATAGAATAAAATAATCTTGAAATCAAGTAATAAAGTGCTGAGAGGGTTAAAGAAATAGTATAGCATGTAGGATACTTATCTTGCACTTGGCCAACCTAGATTTTTTTTTTTTTTTTTGGTTTTTGGGTCACACCCGGCAGTGCTCAGGGGTTACTCCTGGCTCCATGCTCAGAAATTGCTCCTGGCAGGCTCGAGGGACCATATGGGGCACCGGGATTCGAACCGATGACCTTTTGCATGAAAGGCAAACGCCTTACCTCCATGCTATCTCCCGGGCCCCCCAACCTAGATTTTATCCCTGGCACTCTATATGGTCCCCCAAAGCACTCCAGGAGTAAGCTCTAAGCACCACTGTGTTTGACCCTAACCCATATCTAAAAAAGTGCTAAAATGGCACCTAGATTGGTAATGCTTATTTATGTCTCTGTTATATTTTGGGCCACTCCTGGTAGAGCTTAGGGGATAAATCAGATGCCCTCCAGGGACCATGCAGTCACAGAAATCTAGCTTAGTCCTCCATCTTGCAAAGCATGTACTCCAACCCTCTGAGCTATCTCCCTGGTGTGTATCAGTAACCAACAATAGTTTAATTTTTAGACCATATTTCAGGGGCTGATCATGATCTATGAAACCTATGTAATTATAATTGGGATCGAAAAACCATCTCCCCTTTCTCAAATGGGAAACAAAGTTTATGCCTAAATAAATAAGCAAAGGAACAGAGAAAGAATATGGAAGTAGAGACCTGCTCTAACAATCTGGTAAACATGATGCTGGCAAAGCCAAGACAAAGTGATTCTACTGTATCACTTAATTTTCAGCAGACGAAGTCCCTGTTCTAACTGAGACTGTCTGGGAAAGAACAAATCAAAGTATGTGATGTTCTGTTTCCAACTTCCTGGAAATATAGAGACACAATGAAGAGCCAGCTCCAAGTCTTCTAATAATCAGGGAAGTGAGCATTTAGAGTTCAAACTCCATCTAAAGATACATTTAATATTTGCCAGGGGATGCTGGCATGATTCATAACAATATTCTCACATTTCTGTACAGTAAGGATAAATAGTCAAACATCATCAGGTTGTTCAGTGGTCCTTCACTGCCATGTGGGACTCCAGGTCCTATTAAATGATATTTTCCTCCAATCTGGAGAAGAAAGGGGGACTGTTCTGGCCCTTCTCTCTTGTTGACTTTCCTAGATTTCCCTTGTACTATGTACTGACTGCCATTAGGATCTCATAGTTCTTTATGTACACTTGATTTACTCCATTGGTGACATGTTCATTTTAAGAACATGATCTATGGGGTCAAAGGGATAGTAGAGCAGGTAAGGTACTTGCTTGCCTACATGAAGCTGACCCAGATTTGATCCCTGGCATCCTGTATGGTCTTCCAAACACTGCCAGGAGTTATTCCTGAATGTAGAACCAGGAGAAACCTCTGAATATCACTAGGTATGGGTTGCCCCCTGAAAAAGTAAGAATGTGAGCTACATCTATGATGAGCACAGGTACAAAACTCCACAATCAAATTATTTAAATCAACCCAATTCAACCTACATGGAAAGAATCCTGTTTCTTCATCAAGTTGTGTAGACTCCAGAGATACAAGGATCATTCAAAACGTACATTAAACTGTACATCATATTAATAAAGTCTGAGTCATATGACAAAAAGAAGTTGAGAAAATTCAATATGTACTTGTTTCTTTGTTTTTCATTTTTGGCAATATCTGGCAGTGCTCAGAGGTTATACATGGCTTCGCACTCTGGAATTACTCCGGGCAGTGCTTAGGGAATTTAAGGCAGCCACCCTCCCTACTGTGTTATTGCTCTGGCTTCTGTTGTAAAACTCTGACTAAGTGGGTAGAGAGGGAACATACCTCAATAGAGCGTTTATATGAGTCCATAGTGGATCCCATAGTCAGCAGTGAAATAAAAGCTCTTCTTCTAAAATAAGAAACAAGACAAGGATATCTATATTTTGTCACTTTTATTCAACACAGCACTTGGTATATCCTAGTCATAGTAATTAAGTAAAAAAAGAAAGGGCATCCAAATTGGGAAGAGTGAATACCTCACTATTTAAAGATGACATACATATGTATGTATATATGTATGTATATGTGTACATATATTTTTCCTGGCAGAAAAAGGGCTCACCTCCTCAACCAAGCTTCAAAATAAATTTATTTTTGCAACAAAAGAAAATAAAATTGGTTTATTTCTGCAACCAAAGTAAAATGAACAAATAACTATCAAACTAAACTTCTCAGACCAGGAAGCCCCAAAAACATGAAAAAATAACCCAATGAATGAAAGTATCTGCAAATTATATTCTTGGGAGATTGTTAGTATTTGAAACATCAAGAATTCTTTGAACTCAATAGCAATGAAAGAGTAAGATCAGAAAATGAGAAAAGGGTCTGGTGGGGCAGAGATGATTTGAAAAGCACAGTCCTGTGAGCACTCCTGTGGCATTCACACACGAAGGGATAAAAACAACTGAGCACAGCACCCCAAATGGGTGTGTCCTGGGAAAACTCCCAGAGGAGTGCAGCTGTTGCCTCAGGGGTGTCCAAACTGGAGAACACAGAATTGCTGGTGAACTCAGAGCTAAGGAACATTTCCTGGCACCTGGAGTCAAAATCACGTCCAGCTCTTGTCAAACCCACTGCTTCAGGTCACAGCTCTGAGTGAGAGCAGGAGCAGATTCTGGCTGACATCCTAGCACCTCAGTTATGAGCTTGTTTGCATCATCTTATTTAATGAGCTTCAACTTCCCTCTCCAAAAGTAGAAATAGTCTCTCCCTCCTAAGGCATCAGGGAATACAGAACATGCCAGTTCAGAACAGGCCTTTAGTAGCTTCTTCACGAAATGGTCATTTGTTCATTTAAAACACATGTTTACAGGACTGGCAGGTTGGCAAATCAGAGCAGTTAACTTGGCAATATGACAAATGCTTGACTTGGGATCCTAAAACTGAGTTGACCAAGTAGGGGTAGGCTGGGGAGCAAGGGAGAGACACCTTACAGGTGACATAAAGAGGTTATTGATGGAAGAGGGACTTGGGCACAGAGAGGGGGTGAAGGAGCAGTAACTTGGGACATCAAAACCATGAGAGGGAACATAATTGCACCCATGTTACCTGAACTACAATCGATATGAACAAATAAAACACCAAGTAGGTGGTGGCAGAGCCTGCCTACCCTTATCCTGGTTAGCTGGGAGACACACATTAGATATTATCTGCACAGTAGTTTGGGAACAGCTGAGCGTGTTTCAAAGTGAAACTCTCATAAGAAACAGCCATTTATTCCACCCACTTGTCTGTAGTGCTGGGCTTTAAATAGCATTAAAGGAAAAAGTCAACCAAATATGGAAATAATAAAAAAATACAAAACAACCAACAGTAAAGCAAGCAGAACCAGCACCTCTTGCCATAAAGTGCAATTTCTTCAACAGTGACAGGGAAGACATGAGTGTTTGTGGGGTGTAAGGTGGGAGGGACCCTGCAGGAGCCCCATTTTATGATACACCCAAAACTTGACTCTGCTCTAATTATAGCGCTTGGCTGGGAGGAGAGCAGAGTTGACTGGCAGCCATCCCGTGCGACTAGTTGATTAATAGAAACAGGCTCAGAGCATTTGGAGCCCAAATGTCATAGTGAACAGGGTTATTACAGTTCAAAACCCTTCTTCCAGGTAGCAGTGAGAAATACAACAGAAAGGGACATCCAGGTTGTTGTTCATTGCCTGATCTCTTCCCTGAAATGCCTTAGATGTGTGTGTGTGTGTGT
>PVKC010027021.1:0-15914 GCA_004027635.1 Crocidura indochinensis
TTTTTTTTTTTTTTTTTTTTTTTTTTTTTTTTTTTTTTTTTTTTTTTTTTTTTTTTTTTGGTATTTGGCTTTTGGGTCATACCCAGCAGCGTTCAGGGGTTACTCCTGGCTCTTTGCTCAGAAATAACGCCTGGCAGGTACAGGGAATCATATGGGATGCTGGGATTCGAACCACCCTCCTTCTGCATGAAAGGCAAACGCCTTACCTCCATGCTATTTCTCCAGTCCATATCATGATATTCTTATTATTCTATGTCTTACATTTAATTTTTTTGTTTGTTTCTGTTTTGGGGTCACATTTTGGCAGTGCCCAGGGCTTCCTCCTAGCTTTACACTTAGGATGCTGGGACTGAACTTGGATCTGCTATGTGCAAGGCAGGTACCCTACCCACTATTCTATCTCTTCAACCCCATGCATTTACTTTTTTTTTTTTTTTTTGGTTTTTGGGCTACACCCTATGATGCTCAGGGGTTATTCCGAGCTAAGTGCTCAGAAATTGCTCCTGGTTTGGGGGATCATATGGGATGCTGGGAATTGAACCCAGGTCCATCCTGGGTCAGCTGCGTGCAAGACAAACGCCCTATCGCTGTTCTATCCTCCAGCCCCCATTTATTATTTTTTTGCTATTAGCTGTGGGACTTTTAGAGATAGCTGCTACTCTCTTTTTTAGAACACTTAATTAATATCTTTATTTAAACACCTTGATTACAAACATGATTGTAATTGGGTTTCAGTCATGTAAAGAACACCCCCTCACCAGTGCAACATTCCTATCACCAATGTCCCAAATCTCCCTCCTCCCGCCCCACCCTCTAATTATTTTCATGTAGAGAATTGGTCACTTCTCTCTTGCTATAGACATAACCAAAAAAAAAAGTCTCAAATGGTAGCACAGCAGTAGGGCATTTGCCTTGCGGTGGCTGACCAGGACTGACACAGGTTCACATATCCAATCACCAGCATCCCATAAGTTCTCCTGAGTCAGAAGTGATTTCTGAGTGCAGAGCCAGGTATAACCGCTGAGCACTGCCAGGTGTGACAAAAACAACAACAACAAACAAACAAACAAAAACAAAAAACACACACAAAAATCAGACAACAAATATTATAAGAACAGTCTATGCCCATTTCATTGGTACATAGCAGCTACTTTCATTCATTTGGTGAATGAATGAGTAGAGGGGAAATAGAGGCCAAAAATTTTCCTTTACTCATGGTCAGCTATTGGGGACATCAAAACTAAAACTTGGCATAATAACTGCAATGAAGAAACCCAAAATTGAGTACATTCTTGGAAACATGAGTTTCTATTTGAGCTCAAGAAGCCGGAGGAGAGGAAGTATACTAAGGCAGAGCATGCCTGTCATTTGTTAGGTTCCTGCATTCAGTTTCTGAATTCAGATGTTGGTGTCTATTTTTGTCTCAGCTGACAAAAATACGTTATCTGTTTTGGTCTTCTGGTGGAGATAGCTATTTTCCTATCACCCTCAGTTACTGATCCCTGAAGTCTCATTCTTCCTTTATCTACCAGTGGTCCTCAAACTTTTTTAAAAAAAGGGTCAGTTTGCTGTCCCTCAGACCGTTGGAGGCCAGGACTATAGTAAAAACAAAAACTATGAACAAGTTCCAATGCACACTGCATATATCTTATTTTGAAGTGAAGAAACAAAACGGGAACAAATACAATATGTGGCCCAAGGGTTATAATTTGAGGACCACTGACATATTGATTTGCCACTAGAACTTTCTGTCAGCTCTCCCAGGTTCTTGGTCTTTTTCTTCTCTGCTCTGGTAGGTTTTGTCATACCATTATCTAACCTATGTCAGCTTAGCCCCCAACAATAACTGCATTTAGAGTTTTTTATTTTTGTTTATATATACAAAGGAATACTTTGGGTTCTCCAGCAATCCTTTTCTTGTATTAAGCCTTTAAAAATATATGACTCTGGGCCGGGCAGTGGCACTGGAGGTAAGGTGCCTGCCTTGCCTGCGCTAGCCTAGGACGGACGGTGGTTCGATCCCCTGGTTTCCCATATGGTCTCCCAAGCCAGGAGCAACTCTTGAGCGCATACCCAGGAGTAACCCCTGAGTGGCCCAAAAAACCAAAAAAAAAAAAAATATATATATATATATATATACATATATATATACATACATACATATATATGTCTGTTATTTACATTTTATCTTAGTCCTTACTGGCTCAGTGCTTGGAGATGGAGTTATCCTAACTCTTGCTTTTTGTTTTGGGAGTAAAAAATGGGGCCAGAGAGATATCACAGTAGTAGAGCATTTGTCTTGCATGCATCCAATCCAGAATAGACGGTGGTTTGAATCCCTGGCAACCCGTATGGTTCCCCATGCCTGCAAGGAGCAATTTCTGAGCACAGAGCCAGGAATAATCCCTGAGTGCCACTGGGTATAACCCAAAAACAAACAAACAAAAATGTTGCTAGGAGGCAACTCTGGCATACCAATAAAACCATTCCTGATGCAAATAGATGTTCTTGGTTAGCAGGGGGAGGTAGGCTATACCCTAGACACACACAACCTCCAAGCTCTGATGTAGAGGCCACAGGGAGAAGACCTAACCTAGTGTCTTGGATCAGAAACTAGAGACATAATTGTGAAGGTTATGGGAGGGGTGGGGGAGAGTACATGTGTGTGTGTGTGTGTGTGTGTGTGTGTGTGTGTGTGTTAGTTTTTGCAAGTGTTGTTTGAGTTTTGTTCGACTACACTTTGGTAGTTCTCAGCAGCTCTGCTCACTGTTCACTCCTGGCAGTGCTTAGGGGACCATATGGAGTGCTGGGAATTGAACTGGGGTTCACACGTCCAAGATACATGCAAGATAAATAGTGCAACCCTGGCACTATTTCTCATTTCTGTGGAGTATATTTGAGGATTGGATTTTGTCTTTTTTGTTCGTTTGTTTTGTTTTTGGGCCACACCCGGTGACATTCAGGGGTTACTCCTGGCTATGCGCTCAGAAATCGTTCCTGGCTTGGGGACCATATGGGACACCGGGGATTGAACCGAGGTTTGTCCTGGATTATCCAGATGCATGGCAAATGCCCTACCACTGCGATATCGCTCAGACCCTTGAGGATTGGTTTTTTATTTTTTTATTTTTTTTGGTTTTTGGGTCACACCCAACAGTGCTCAGGGGTTACTCCTGGCTCCATGCTCAGAAATTGCTCCTGGCAGGCACGGGGGACCATATGGGACACCAGGATTCGAACCGATGACCTTTTGCATGAAAGGCAAACGCCTTACCTCCATGCTATCTCCCGGGCCCCGAGGATTGTTTTGAAGACAGTAATAGACCTGATCTCCATCTCTCCATCTCAACCTGTCACCACCATTTGGGGATTGGTGTTGGGGTTAGGTTTTGTTTTTGTATTTTGGATCACAACTGGCTTTACTCAGCACATATTTCTGATTCTGCACTTGAAACTGCTCTTGGCCAAGCTTGGGGACCATATGGAGTGCCATGAGTTGAACCCAGGCTGGCTGCATTCAAGGCAAATGTCTTACTTGAACTGACTAGGAGTGACTAGTCTCAGGTTTGTAACTTCTCAGTATATCACTGCCCACAAATTTTTTTCTTCCTGGGACCCTCCACTTCTCTCTGTAAAAGGGAGCAGGAGAAACATTTTCAGGGTATTTGAAGAGGGAAGTAGGAGATGGTGTGGCCTCAGGTGCCCACAATGGACATCTGCTAAAGATAACTGTGGTGTGTAACAGGCTGTCAGGTGCCTCCGTGTAGGAAAAACCACAACCCTAGTTCCTCTCATTTCTACCCACCGTGGCAGAGGAGGCAGGGGTTGTTTTCTAGAGCACAGTTTCTCACTGGAAGCAAAGTGTGTAGACATTCCCTGTAATTAAAAGGAAAAAAGCAGGGCACTTGGGGAATGGATGGAGAAAAACTGATTATATTGGAGGAAGAAGGGTGCAGTGATGGGGACAAATGAGAGGGGAGGTTGGTTCTCTCTTCCCTTTAGGATTAACAGCAGGAAACTTTTATTTTTATGTTACTTTAAAATTTATTATTATTGAGGTAGCATGATTAATTAGTATGCTAATAAATTAGTGTGGTTTATTAGTATGCTAATAAACTAATATGGTTTATTAGTATGCTAGTAAATTCGAATGTTAATAATATAATTTATTAGTTGTAGAGTTACAGCCCTTAGGATGGGCTTGGATAGTGGTGGATGGTGATGGAGGGACCTTTCTCCGCCATCCCAGGCCATGTGGCTCTGCAACCCCCTTCAGCCTTCAAGTATCTGAGTCCAGGAAAGCAGCGGGTATAGAACTCACTCACAGGCAGACTTCCAGAGAGATAACATCTTTATTGGCCCTGGCCCACGTGTGTGGCCTATAATCATAACCATTTAAGCGCATGCCATTCTTAGCTTGCCCTGCGTTTAAACTTCTTTCAGCCATCTTTCATCTGACCTCCATTTTGGCAAATTCCTTAATCCCCTCGGTCAAAGGCCTTATCTAACCTTCCCAAAACCCCTCCCAAGAATGGGCAGGTCTTGCAGGTAGTTACACACAAATCCGGGGTGTAGTCACAATTAGTATTTGTAGGAAATAGTGTACAAAGTTAATGTACCTCTTCTACCACCAAAGTACAAAGACCCTCCAACACTGTCCTTATATCCTTTCTAGTCTATCCCATTTTTGGTTTTTGGGTCACACCCAGCAGCGCTCAGGGGTTCCTCCTGGCTCTAAGCTCAGAAATCGCCCCTGGCAGGCTCAGGGGACCATATGGAATGCTGGGATTTGAACTACCGTCCCTCTGCATGAAAGGCAAACGCCTTACCTCCATACTATCTCTCTGGCCCCCTAACTTGGTAATTTCAATTCTGTTATCAGAGTCCAAGAGTTTGTAATCACTGGACACTGTGCATTGTCTTGCTTCATATTTTGTGTTGCACACATGAGAGAGATCATCCAGTGTATTTTTTATTTTTCTGACTTATTTTTGCTTAACAGGACAATCTCAACTTCCATCTAAGTTGAAGCAAAGGTAGGATTTAATCTTTTCTTACAACTGAGCGGTTCCATCATGCTTATATGCTACATTTCTTTACTCACAGTTACGGAACATTTGGTTTGGTTTTCAGATCTTGTCTGTTGTAGATAGCACTGTGATGACCATAGGCATGTACTCATCTTTTCAAAGTGATGTGATGCCAAAGAATAAAATTGCTGAGTCATATAGGAGAGTTATTCTTGGGGAGGGCACCTAGCAATGTTCAGTGCTTACTCCTGACTCTGTGATCAGGAATCACTCTGGCAGACTTGGGGAACCATATAGGATGCCAAGTCTTGAGCCTATGTTTGCTGTTTGCAAGGCAAGTGCCCTGTCTGCTGTACTATTTCTCCAGCCCTTAAAGATATATTCTTAATTTTTTTGTTTGGGGCTACTCCTGACTTGGCGATCTTCGGCACTTCCAGCAGTGTTAGGGGACTTTGAGGTGCCAGGGATTGGACCCAGGTCTCCCACATGCAAGGCATGCACCCGGCCCTCTATTATTTTACTTATTGTTTTGTTTCAGAGCTACATCTAGCTATGGTTTTATGCTCAGAGATCACTCCTGAAGGTGCTTGAGGAATCATATGGGATACTGGAGATTGAATATTGATCAGCTGTATATACCGGTTCTATAATCTCTCTGGCCCTTTATTTTTAATTAAAAAATTTTTTTTTTGGTTTGGTTTTTGGATCACACCCAGCAGCACTCAGGGACCACTCCTGGCTCTATGCTCAGTAATCGCTCCTGGCAGGCTCGGGGACCATATGGGACGCTGGGATTTGAACCACTGTCCTTCTGCGTCTAAGGCAAATGCCTTACTGCTGTGCTTTCTCTCCGGCCCCTATTTTTAATTTTTTGAGAAATCTACATACAGCATTCCAGAGAGTGACACCAGATAACAGTTCCATCAGTTGTAAATGAGGGTTTATTTTTCGTAATATCCCCACAACACTGTTTGTTTCCAGATCTTTTTTGGACATCTCCATTCTCATAGGTGTAAGGTGAGCTATATGTTGGTTTGGCTCCATGGTAACTAGCAGTAAAGAATACTTTCTTATGTGTTTGTTGGCCATTTGTCTTCATTGTCTTCATTGGAGAAGTGTTGGTTCTCTCTCTTACCATTTCTGATAGATTTATCTGGGGCTTTATTGTTGAGTTTATGAGTACTCTTATTAGGTAACTTGGATGAATGATAAACAAACATTTTCTCTCATTCTCTCTATGCCTTATTTTAGCTGCATCAAATACATTTTAAATATAATTCACAATAATTTTTCAGAATAATTCTTACACTTAAAAAGGTTTGGCTTGCCTTTGCTAGCCCAGCAAATTGTTACCAGGGAGAAAAGTCTGGATAAGCCTAACAATAGTTAAGCAAACATATGTCCTGCTGTTTCTGTTCTCCTTCCTCTGGAGACTGCACAGGATCCTGTGAAAGCTCATCTTCACTATCAACAGTCACCACCCCCTTTCTGAATGCTCAGAGATTTAGGGTATTTTTTTTTTTTGTTTGTTTTGTTTTTGGGTCACACCCGGCAGCGCTCAGGAGTTAGTTACTCCTGACTCTATGCTCAGAAATTGCTCCTGGCAGGCTTGGGGGACCATATGGGATGCCGGGATTTGAACAACGATCCTTCTGCATGCAAGCCAAACACTCTACTTCCATGCTATCTCTCTGGCCCCCAGATTTAGGGTACTTTTATGTGAGTAATGTCATACTCCATGGGAAGCCTTTTTTTTTTTTTTTTTTTTTTTGATATGAGGTGAGTTTTCAATCCTGACCTAACATTTGAGAGACAAAAACAACTTACTAAGTAAGTCTGGTGGTTGAAGGTAGGTCATAAGTAGGTAGGAAGAGTAGGGAAAATATTTTCCCTGCACATGGTCAACCTGGGTTAGATCACCAGTGCCCCATATAGCCCCTCCCAGGAGTGATCCCTGATCATAAAACCAAGAGCAAGCACTGAGCACTGCTGGATATGGCTCAATAGCAATCAATCAAGCGATCAAACAAACAAAAAGAAGGGCTTTATTGGCATTGAGACAACTAATGGAAGGTCAATAGCATAGGTTGGAGAAAGCTTCAACTGAAAGAAAGGGGGGTCTGATTTTGGACCCACTAGAGAGAATGAAGTAACAACTTTACCCATTCACATTCTAGCAGTTTTTCAGAAAACACAGGAGAGAGAACAGTGAGCATGCACAACTAAGGGACATAAAATGAACAAACGTTGTACTATTAAAAAGTGGTACAGAAAATTTATCAGGGTATGGTTTTAGTGTAGTGATGAAGAGGGAGATGAAGGTTGAGGAGAGCTCGGCTGCACAGCCTCCTCTGACTGGCCAGAGCCTGGGGTTTGTATCAGGGCAAAGGTATTTTTCAGGCTCCACATTGACCCAGTCCAGAAAATGCAATGGTACACTTTCCCCAGAGAGAGGTTGTCACACCCTCCAAACTACAAGCGTCAGGCCAGTCTGTTCTAACTTTTAGTAACCCCAGTAAGTCTAAATTTACAGGGGATGGTAGAGATTAAGTAGAAAAAAAGAGCCAAGTTGAAAAGAGCCTTAGATCTCTTAGGGAAGACCCTACTGCTGCTCTGACATCAATCTACTCACAAGAGACTTCCCTTAACGCTGAGAAGACTTAAAACATCAACGACCTGCATACTGGATAGGGCTTTCTGCATTGTCCTTTAATTGTAAGGTGAAACGAAAGGACACTCTGCACCATCCTAACTGCAATATAGAATATGCAGATTCCAGGGTCTTTAACACAGAAACATGATACCGACAACAGAGACAGCGTGGAAAATAAAAGTGAGTTGGCACTACAGATAACGACCTGGATTGGGCAATTTAGTTTGCCTGGAGCCTAGAGCTGGTCTTATGCCAGAAAACTTCAGGGGTTTGGTCATCTTGTATTTAGGCTGAGGATTTTCCTTTCCATGTCCCCCATATTTTGGTGGGCCGATGCAAACAAGTATTGCCACTCTAACGCCGTTTTTTTACTGTGCTCCTTTGACTCTTATCCTTAAAAAGAAACACCCACTTTTGAGGCTAACTTAAACCAATATGCACAGACATGGAAATGTAAAGAAGTACTATGCCTTCAATATTTAAGGAGTTACATAAAGTTTTATGACTTTAGAATGCTTGATATGCTGCTAGGAATTATGTATCACAATCCAGGGACTTGAGGGACAAAGTAATTGTACATGGGTTCTGTTTTATTTTTCTTAATATTCTTTGGCTGAAAGTTCAATGTTAAGATATCAGCAAGGGGACTTATGTGAATTCTGTTTATGGGTGATTGTCCTTCCACTTTACCTTGTCCTCTTTCTTTGCATCTTTGTTCTCAAAATTAAAAATAAAAAAATTAATAAAAAAATCTCTGTGTGTCTGTGTGTCTCTGTCTGTCGTCTGTCTGTTGTCTGTCTGTCTCTCCCCCCCCCCTTTCTCTCTCTCTCCTTCTCTCTGTCAGGAGCAGTGCTCAGTCCTTACAGCTCCATATTCAGAATTCATTCATTCCCATTAGTGGTCAGGGGAGGAAACAGGTGCCAAAGTTTGACTGCACATAAAACAAGCACCTTAACCCCTGTACTATCTTTCCTGATGATAATCCAAAATTTTTAGGGAAATCTTTTCTTTCTTGTTTTGGAAAGGGTTTCCCAAGAGGTATTCAGGAGGCCTGTGTGCTCTCATGATTTTCAGCCAAGAAGGTTAGAGGTTTTGTGCTAGAGTCTGGTCAGTCCCTGCAGTGCTGGGGATTACATAAGTCACTCCAGTAGTGCTCAGGCCGGCAAGCCTCCTCAGTAATGCTCAGGCGACCACAGGGTCGAATCCAGCTGCTTGGAATCTAACTGGGGTTGGGTGCCTTTGTTTGTACTATCTTTCCAAGTCCTGCTTAGTTTGTTTTAGATTTGGGGACCACACATGGAGATGTTTGAAAGTTGTTTTTGGTGCTGAAAGACCTTGCAGTGCTGAAGAATGAAATGGAGCTCCCACAAGCTTAGCATACCTCAGCCCTTTGAATTATCTTTTCACACGTACAGAAGATTTTTGATTTGGTTTGGATGGGGTTTATTTTCTGTTTGAAAAAAATTATATTTTACTTTTGGGTCACACCTGGCAGCACTCAGAGGTTACTTCTGGCTCTGTACTCAGTTATTATGGTGTGTTCAGAGGACCATATGGAATGCTGTATGCAAGACAAATGCTCTACCTGTTATAATATTGCTACGGTCCACTTGGTTTTCTTTTGGACCACGCCTTCTGCTCAGGGCTTTTCCTGGCTTTAGGATCACTTTTGGTGGGGCTCAAGGGAATGCTGGTCATCTGCATAGCAAGTACCCCATCCTCTGTACTCTCTTCAGTCTGAAAAGCTTTCTTTGAACTTTACTTAAAAAAGAATGCATCACATAGTTGACATAGTTGACCATAATACATTTGTTTTCAGTTAAGTGAGAGGAAAATTATTTAAAAAAAATAAAAAGAGGGGTCGGAGTGATAGCACAACAGTAGGGTGATTGCCTTGCGCTCAGTTGACCAGAATGACCTAGGTTCAATCCCCGGCATCCTATATGGTCCCCTGAGCTAGGAGCAATTTCTGAGCACATAGCCAGGAGTAACTCCTGAATGTCACCAGGTATGGCCCAAAAACCAAAAAGGAAAAAAAAGGGGTAAAAGGAAGAGGAAAAGAAAAAGAAAAAAATGTCTTTTGGTTTTTGGGACACACTCAGCAACACTCAAAGGTTACTCCTGGCTCTGCACTCAGAAGTTGCTCCTGGCAAGCTCAGAGACCATATGGGATGCTAGGATTCAAACCAGGGTTCGTCCTGTGTTGGCTGCATGCAAGACAAATGCCTTACTGCTGTGCTATCGCTCTGGCCCTAGCTTGTTATGCACCAGTAGTATCTACATGGCATTGTTCCTTTTTGCATAGGCACATTACAAAGGGGAAATCTGATGTGTGCAAACAACTTCTTATCTAATAGATAGGAACACATAAAGTTTATATTGCAGCGGGGCCTTACACCCTGAACACTTGTCATAGTAACTTGGCTTAGGCTTTATAAGATTGGACTTTGACCATTCACCTCTGAACCTTGGACCCCATCTATGGAAACAGAACTGTTTTCTACACCAGCACCAGAAATTGGACTTCTATCAGTGAAGGCCCTACTGCTGCCCTGGCATTGACTTACTTCAGAGTGGGTTCATATGACACCCTGATGACTTGGTTACAGCAGCAACCTGCTTTCAGGGCAGGGTTCTCTGCATTGCCACCTAATGGTGAGATAAAACCAGAAGACGCTCTGTGTCACCCTGACTTTGACATAGGATCTATACGGAAACCAGGATCTTTACAGAAATCTGACAGCAACAACTGTGATTGTGAAGAATTTTTACTGGGACCACAGAGAAAAACTTTGGAGTTAGACAATTTAGTATGCCTGGAGCCTGTAGTTGGTCTTATGCCAGGATACTTCATCATGAGTAAGGTCTCCCTTTTTTTAGGCCAAACATTTTTCCTTTCTATTTTCCCTATATTTTGCTTTGCCTATGCAAACAACAATAACAACTGCCACATACACATACCTCTTTTTTTTTTTAAGTTTCTTTTTATTTATTTATTTATCTATTTATTTTTTGGTTTTTGGGTCTCACCCGGCAGTGCTCAGGGGTTACTCCTGGCTTCATGCTCAGAAATTGCTCCTGGCAGGCACGGGGGACCATATGGGGCACCGGGATTCGAACCGATGACCTTTTGCATGAAAGGCAAACGCCTTACCGCCATGCTGTCTCCCGGGCCCCTACACATACCTTTTTAATTGTATATTTTATTGATTGATTTTTACTTTTCACGCAGTGCTCATGGGGTCAAGGGCCACTCCTAGTGCTTGTGCTGCTGACGATACTTGGGCCAACCTTGCTGGGATAGGATCATGCTGTGTTGGGGATAGAATTGGGATTCTTGAATATACAAAGCAAGCATTCCACCTTGAGCTATCTTCCTGATCTATGCTTTAACTTATTTGGTTCTTTTAGATATTTCTTACAGGAATTTTATCCCTATTCCTCTTGCTTTGTACTTCCTTTCACCCCAACTTTATGAAACAACCCAAGATTATTTCTTGGCTTTCCTTTTTACCACTGTAAGGTTCAACTTTATTTCTTTTTTGAGACTTGTACATTACTAACCACTGGGTATAGACCAAAAAAAATATCAACAAAACAAAACCTCCCTCACTTAACTGTTATGTATGGGACTTAGGAGATAATTCATATGTTTAGTCTTCCATCTGTAACTGAAACTAGACTAAATATCTAACTATTAATTATAAATATGCAAATTTTGAACATGCTTCTATTATAAAGCTTTAACTTAGTGGGTCTGGATGGATAGTATAGCCCATAGAGTGTGCCTGGAACTCATCTGACTCAGGTTTAATCCTTGGCATCCCAAATGGTTCCTACCAAGCACCACAAAGTGCAGATCCTGAAGTAATAACCGCTGAGCATTTCTGGATTTGACCCCAAAACAAACAAACAAACAAACAGAAATAAAACTTTCACTTTGGACCCCATTCTTTGCAAATTGATGTTTTGGTTCCTTAGTCCACAAATGTAGGAGAGGAAAGATAATTTCCCTTTATGGGCCCGGGGAGAGATAGCACAGCGGCGTTTGCCTTGCAAGCAGCCGATCCAGGACCAAAGGTGGTTGGTTCGAATCCCGGTGTCCCATATGGTCCCCCGTGCCTGCCAGGAGCTATTTCTGAGCAGACAACCAGGAGTAACCTGAGCACCGCTGGGTGTGGCCCCAAAACAAAACAAAAAAAAAGGATAATTTCCATATATATATATATATATATACATTTTTTTTATTTGGTGGGGGTCATACCTGGCAGTGCTCAGGGGTTACTCCAGGTTCTGTGCTCAGAAATCGCTCCTGGTAGGCACGGGGGACCATATGGGATGCCAGGATTCGAACCACCATCCTTCTGGATGTAAGGCAAATGCCCTACCTCCAGGCTATCTCTCCGGCCCCCCTTTATATTTCTTTTTTTAATTACTTTATTTAAATATCTTGGTTACAAGGCTATCATAATACAAATCTTTCCCCACAGATACAAAATTGTTCGTGATTTAGTTTCAATCATTCAATGTACAGCACCCTTCACCAGTGCACATTTCCTGCCACCAGTTCCCCAGTTTTCCTCCAACCTTCCGGCTCCATTTATTTCTTGGTTGAGACATTA
Organism: Crocidura indochinensis; assembly: GCA_004027635.1. NCBI lineage: Eukaryota > Metazoa > Chordata > Mammalia > Eulipotyphla > Soricidae > Crocidura > Crocidura indochinensis. Next base: position 12,306 of record PVKC010027021.1, read on the forward strand.
GAAGATATTAGACTGATTAGAAGGAGAAAAGAACAAATTTAATTATATTCATGGATATATACTATAAAGTAGATATGGACCAGAGCAATAATACAATGGGTAGAGAGTTTGCCTAGCACTAGGCTGATCCGGATTCGATTCCCATATGATCCCTGAAGCCCCTCCAGGAGTGATCCCTAAATACAGCCAGGAGTAAGTCATGAACATAACCAGGTGTAACCCCACACAAAAACAAAACAAAGAGCCACTAAAGAGAGCATAATGAGGGCCAGTAGTTTGAATTATGGATGGGATAGGAGCCTTGGGGCTTCAAGGACAGAGAAGGGGAATTTAGATAGCAAAGGCCAGATGTTCTTTTGTTTTATGACCACAACCAGCAGAGCCCTAAGATTATTCCTGGCTCTGCACTCAGATATCACTCTGATGGGGCTGAGGGGACTATGAATAGTGCTGGGGATCCTACCCAGCTACCCAGTCGTATGCAAAGTGAGTGCCACATTAGTTAGACTATCTCTCCAGCCCCAAGATTAGATTTTAATTTTTTTCTTGTCATTTAGGTAGGTTTCTCAGGCAAAACTGTTTCTTTTCTAGTAAAAATGCTGGCTCTGGGAGCTGGAGACATCGTACAGTGATTAAGGCAAGGTAACCAAATGCCTGTTTAATCCTTGACACTACTTATGGTCCTCTAAACGCTGTCTGTCAGGAGTGATCTCTTCGCACTGATGGGTTGTGCCCTATCCCTTACCTCCAAAAGAGCAAACTCCGGGTATCTGGGAACATTCAATGCATGCCTGAGAATGTATCTGCTCTGTGTCATCTCCAGAGATTTGCTCTTCTCTCCCAAGGGGAACTGCTGGGGCCAGAGCTGCATTGGGTGCACTAGCCTAGGTTGAATTGCGGTTCGATCCCCTGGCGTCCCATATGGCCCCCAAGTAAGGAGCGATTTCTGAGCACATAGCCAGGAGTAACCCCTGAGCTTCACTGGTGTGACCAAAAAAAATTAAAAAAGGGTGGGGAGAACTGCTCCAGACAGCAGCACCCTACCACCTTGACATCTTGTGTTAGGGTACATTAAAGGTCAAAGGTTTTAAGGTTGGAACTGAGAAGCAGGGGGCAGAGCAAGCATGTCATGTGTAAGTAATGTAAGTCATTGGTACAATCTCACAGAACTTAATTTTTTCTTTTTTCTTTTAAATAAGATACATTCTTTAATTGAACCATCATGAAATACAGTTACAAAGTTGTTCATGATTGAATTTGAGTCATACAATGTCCAACACTCCTCCCTTCACCAGTGTCCATTTCCTGCCATCAATGTCCCTGTTTCGCTCTTACCTTCTCCCCTGTCGGCTCCCCTTCCTGCCTCTATGGCAGACGTTTTATCTTTCTTTTATTCTCTCCCCTTCTCTCCCCCTTTTTTCCTTGAAGACACTATGATATACAATAGTGTTACTGACGGGCTATCATGCATATCACTTTATCACCTTTCAGCACTCAGTTCTTGTCCAGAGTGATCATTTTCACAGGGTTTAATTTGACAGGTTTGCAACTTATAGACACCTTCTACCCCAGTTATATCTAATGTGCACTGAGAACATACTACTTGCCAGGATTTTCATGCATTTTTTTTCACTTAATTTCACAATAAACAGGTGTTTCTATTATTTCCATTTCAAACCAGGAAGCTGAAGTACAGAGTAAATGACTTGGGCAAGGTCACATAGTTATAGGCAGCAGGCAAAATCTGGCCTGATTCCATTTGCATCAGAGCTTGACCTTTTGTCTATTCTCTCTCCTAGCTCTGATACTTTTCTGTACTCTCTCCTACCTCATCACACCCTGGATATGACTCACACTTTTCCACCATTCTACTATTTTGCGACACATGCCTGCTTTCCTCCTAAGAGATTCACGTTTTTTTCTATCTACCAGGTTCCCAGAAATTACAATTTGAAAAGGGCTATCACCACCTAAAGTCACTCGAGTAGATTTTAGAGTGCTTTCTCTTGGTATCTTTTGTCTGTTCTGGACCCTAATAAGAGATAGAGAACAACATACATATGCCTGTTCCACAAACACACACACACACACACACACACATGCATGCACACATACACTCTGACCCCACATGCACATAAATAAGCATATAATTCCCATATAAGCATATACTCAAAAATGAATCCTCCCCCCCCCCAACACACAAACACAGGCACAAAATATGTGCAACTGCTCTCCTCTGACTCTGTGCAATAGGAGGTTGGAAGGAAGTGAAACCTGTCCTGGCAGGAAGTGAAACAGGATGATTGATCTCTTCTGTAGCTCTGGACACAGCCATTAAGGGAACCTAAGGAAACAGTCTACAGTTTCTGGAGCTGCTCTGAGGTAAAAGAGATCTCCTGGGGGTGTGGAGGGGGTACTAGCTGGAGTGGTAGGCTATGAGGTGAACTGGAAAACTGGCCTTTTCCTGGAAGCCCTTTCTCCTACCTTAAGCAGATTATGACTGTTCATGAGGAGGAAGAGTGCAAACTTCTCCCTCACTGGCCAGGTTTGTGGAGTGGGTCCACAGAAATTCAAGTCAGACTCATAGTATCTGTGTATTTGTTCTTGGTCTAGATAAAGAAAAAAACTATTTGTAGAGAGTTTTTATCTTTTATTCCCTTCTTCCTCTTTTTTTTTTTCTTTTTGGCCACATCCGGCAGTGCTCAGGGGTTACTCCTGACTGTCTCTCAGAAATAGCTCCTGGCAGGCACGGGGGACCATATGGGATGCCGGGATTCAAACCAACCATCTTATGTCCTGGATAGACTGCTTGCAAGGCAAACGCTGCTGTGCTATCTCTCCGGGCCCCTCTCTTTTTAAAACTTAATTTTATTTATTATTTGTTTCTCTTTTGGGTCACACCACAAGCCAAAGGATTTACTCCTGATCTTTACCCTTGTACTATCTCTAGCCCATTTCCTCTTCTCTTTTAAAATCAAATGAAACATTTCATGAGAAGAGGAGTCTTTGGTATGAAGTGCTGAAAGGTTTTTCCAAATGTCTGAACATACTGCTCATAACAATATTGGATTAGATTTGTGTCTGACAGGCCAGGAAAAGTTCCCAGATGCTGGGCTCTGCGGGTCCTCTATCCAGTGTTCAAGGCAGTCATTGGGAGGAGTTGGAGGCTTGGAGGTACTCTGCAGTGTGTCACTGGGAGAGTTCACTGAGCAGAAGAGGCAGAGTAGAGTGGATGAATGACTGTGAGCAGGCACCAGTCTGAGAAGTTCAAGAACTTAGTGAAGCTGAAGGGGCCCGGGAGATAGCATGGAGGGGTTTTAGCCCTGGGAATGAGGAGTTTTTATTTATTTATTTATTTTTAATTTTCTTTATTTAAACACCATGATTACAAATATAATTGTAGTTGTATAGTACAGTCATGTAAAGAACACCTCCCTTCACCAGTGCAGAATTCCCACCACCAATTTCCCAGATCTCCCTCCTCTTCACCCCACCCACACCTGTACTTGAGACAGGCTTTCTTGTTCCCTCATTCATTCACATTGCTATGATAGTATTCAGTGTTATTTCTCTAACTGCATTCATTACTTGAGAGGTAGGTGGAAAGCC
>PVKC010027022.1:0-15906 GCA_004027635.1 Crocidura indochinensis
CCCTGTGCCTGCCAGGAGCAATTTCTGAGCATGGAGCCAGGAGTAACCCCTGAGCACTGCCGGGTGTGACCCAAAAAACCAAAAAAAAAAAAAATGCCATACAAATGTACAAAATAGATATCATCATGCCACTTTGTCTGGGATGGAAATTTTGATAATAAAAGATGATATGGGTGCAGCATCATTGATTTTTATGTGATAAACTAGCTGGATTTTAAATAAATTGTAATGCTTTCAGACACTGGTCATATTTAAATGTATTTTTGTTTTAAATTCACTTTAGCAATATAAGTGTTAAAGAAAATCTTCATTTCTCTATGCATATTCTTGGTACTCTTGCAAAAAATTAGTATAAAAGTTCTAAAATGGGTTCCTTTCTTAATTATGTAATCTATTATGGACTTTTTGTGTGTCTATAGCAACAAAAACAAAAGCATTGTAATACATATTGAAATCAAGGACTGTGATGCTTTGTTCTTTTTCAATATTCCTTAGAATATTTGAAGTGCATAATATTTTCATGTGAAGTTTAAGATGCTTTAAAATTGTTATAAAATATGTTTAGACAATAAATAAGGATTATGAGCACCTTAACACTTAAACATTTTAATATATCTAAATTGTAAACATTTAACATTTAACATGCCAATCTATGAACACAAAAGTAAAAAATATTTCTACAGTTACAATATTTCTCACAGTTCCTTTATGTTTCATTCATACAGTATACAACACGTATTGCTTCACCGGTCTACATTTATTCTACCATTGTTCCCAATTATCCACCCATCCTTCCTTATTCCTTTCCCTTGCCTGTCTCTATGGCAGATATTTTTCTTCTTTCTCTTCCTTCCTTTTCCTTCTTGAGACACTTTTTTTAAATATTGTTAGCTGTTGGGGTATGATGTATATCACTTTAGTTCCTTTCAGAACTCCTGTTAGTTCTAATGATAGGTCTGTTAAAGTAGTTGACTATTCATGTATCTTGCTTGGTTCAACCTTGGGATTTTGAGGAATTCAATAATGTGTCCATTTCTTCTTGGTTCTTTCATTTTGTGGCAGAAATATTCTCAAAGGAACCTCTAGTCATTCTTTGAATTTCTGTAGTGTCTGTTGTGACAACCCCCCTTTTCATTTCTGATTTTATTTTAAGGGTTCTTTCTCTTTCTATGTGAGCTCTGTTAATCTCTTATCTATCTCATTTATTTTTTAAAAAATGAACTCTTGCTTTCATTAATCTTTTGTATAGCTCTTTAAGTTTTCAGTTCATCAATTTCTGCTGTGTATTATTATTTCTTTCCTTGTGCTCGCTTTTGGCTCATTTTGTTGGTCATTTTATAATTTGTTCAGATGTGAATTTAAGATCATTATGTAGGCCCATTATTCTCATCTGATGAATTCTTGCAAATCTTTAGACTTTCCTCATAATACTACTTTTGTTGTATCCCACAAATCTTGATAGTTTGTGTCCTTATTCTCACTTGTTTCTAGAAAATAGTTTTATTTCATCTTTGATTTCTTCTCTGTCCTACTTGTTGTTTAATAGTGAGCTGCTTAATTTCAATGTGATAGAGTTATTTCTCTGTTTCTGATTACAATTTACTACTATTTTCAGTACATTATGGTCTGAGAATTTGGCACAACTTTTATCCTCTTATTTAATGGAAGTATGTTTTGTGGGGAAGCTTGCAGTTTAATTTAAAGAATTAATGTGTATTAATTAATGAATGTGTATTCAGCTTTTGGGAGATGAAAAGTCCTTATCTTCAATTTTTCCCTTCAAAGTCAGTATATCTTTGTTGAGTTTTAGCAATTGAATAAGAGGTGACAATGATAGTTAAGTCTCCAATTACTATTGTGCTGATATTGATGTCTTTCTTCAAGACTATTATACTAATATAAGTATATATATATATATATACACACATATATATATATGCTTTTAAGGGTGTTATTTCTTCCTGATACATATCCCATAGGTATTAAGAAATAACCCTCCCTTGTGGCCGGAGTGATGGTGCCTTGCCTGCGCTAACCTAGGACTGACTTCCGTTCAGTCCCCCATGACCCATTTGGTCCCCCAAGCCAGGAGTGATTTCTGAGCGCATAGCCAAAAGTAACCCCTGAGTGTTACCAGGTGTGGCCCGAAGACCAAAAAATAACTCTATCATAAACTTATGTCATCTGATGCTAGTATGTTCACTTGAGTCTTTTTAATAGAAATTTTTGCTTGAAGAACTATCTTACAACCATTGCCTTTCAGTTTATGTTTGTCTTGACATTACAAATGTGTTTCTTGCAGCAGAAAAATGTTGGATTCAGGGGCCAGAACTGTGGCGCAAGTGGTAAGGCATCTGCCTGCGCACAATAGACTAGGACAGATCATGGTCATCCCTTGGAGTCCCATATGGTCCCCCCCAGCCAGGAGCGATTTCTGAGCGCATAATCAGGAGTAACCCCTGAACGCCACCTGGTGTGGCCCAAAAACAAAACAAAACAAAAAAAAAAACTTAGCTCTACGCTCAGAAATCACTCCTGGCAGGCTCAGGGGACCATATGGAACACCGGGATTCGAACAACCGACCTTCTGCATTCAGGGCAAATGCTTTACCTCCATGCTATCTCTCTGGCCCCATACTCATCTTTTTGTAGAAGTTGGAGTATTTGTGGGGTTTGTCTTGCTTTAAAGTGTCATTTTCAGTCTTTTTGTTTTGATTTGGGACCACATTCAACAGCTTTCAGGGGCCATTCCTTCCTGGCTCTGTGCTCAGAAGCCACTCCTTGCAGGCTCAGGAGACCATATGTGATGCTAGGAATCAAACCTAGGTTGGCTGCATGCAAGGCAAATGCACTACCCACGGTGCTGTTTCTCTGACCCTCAGTTCTCCTTGTAAAGTTGGTTTTGAGTATGTAATGTTCCTATACTGTTGTTTATCTGCGAAGCTGTTTTTCCTTCCTTCAAACGTGATTGGTAGTCTTACGAGGCGAAGTATTCTTGAGTAGTTTATTTTATTAAGTTTTTTCACTATATCTCAGAATTATCTTCAGGCTTGGGGGTTTGTTTGTGTTAAATACACTGTAAATATTAAGGATGCTCCTTTGTATATAATTTTCTTTTTTATCTTCCTGGTTTCTTTTTTTTTTTTTTTCTATCTCTATGGTTTTTAGCATTGTGCCTTTAGCTTTTATTTTGGCTCTCTTTTAGTTGGTACTTTATGGGCAGTCACAGTTTGGGAGCATACACTCTTTAGCTCTGGTAACTTTTTGGCAATGATGTCTTTGACTGTTATTGTTATAGGGTTTTTCTTCCTATGTCTATGGAACCCAATGATTCTTTTGTTGTTTCTGTTGAAATTACCCCCAAATTCTATTGTCATCTTCTCATTTATTTTGAGGATTTAAATTATAATTGCTATATTTTAAAAATAATTATATGAATTGGCCTGCATGAGATACCTATTATGATACCAAATAAATGCATATAATTGATAGTTTAAGACAAAATAAATTTAAATGTTATAAGTGTTTACTGTCTGTAAATTTTCTTTTCAGAAAAAATTCAATGGCTGCAAGCCACACTCTAAGGGAAATATGTATACACTTATAAAATTAAAACAGGAGTGGAGCTGGAGCAGTGGCACAGTGGTAGGGTGTTTGCCTTGCATGTGGCTGACCTCGGATGGACTGCGATTCAATCCTCCAGCATCCCAATGATTCCTCAAGCCAGGAGCGATATCTGAGCACAGAACCAGGAGTAACCCCTGAGCATCACTGGGTGTGGCCCCAAAACCAAACCAAACCAAACCAAACCAAAAAGAAAGATGAACACATGTGTTAAATGTTCTTTTAGTGATAATAACTAAATGCACTAAAAACTGAGATGAAATCTCAGAAAAACATCTGAAGTCAGAGGCCTTACAAATTCCTAAAATAAATATTAAAAAATGTATCATATTTTACTAGGTAAAATAGTGTCACAGTCTTGTGTGTGAAATATTGCATTTCTTCTCTGATGCTGCATCTCAGGGGTCCTGCTTTATTGCTATGTTGCAGCCACAGGGTAGCTTTCGCTCCTAGATAAGGAGCTAGTATATTCAGAATAGTAGCCTATAGTCCATACTTGAGCCTTTCCCCCTATACAGTGCTCACCAATCTGGTTTCCTCTTCTTCTCCACAATCAGTGGCAAAAAGAGCTCAATAAGACATTCTCGAAACTTCCAGTCAGTGAAACTATGGTATGATCTGTTTCCAAGAAAGAACTTCAGCCTAAGCACATGTAGGTAAACACCACCAGGTTGGGATCTTCCAAGCTGGTGGCCATTTATGTGACCAGATGATAGTTTCTCATCCTCATAATTCTTCATTAGTCCTCCCTATCACTGGGGAAGACTGAAAGTGACATAGGAAAGAAGCACCTTGAGACTATAAACGGAGCAATGATAAAGTAGCACAATTAATTCCCCCACCCCCAGAACATTGATGGTTGAAGATTGCAATCCAGCAGACACAAATAGTATGACCTATCTGATGTTGCATTCCAAGTGAAAATGCTTAAGATATTCAAAGAGCTCAAAGAAACAATGGAACATACTTCAAATAAAACACAGGAAGATATGAGAGCAGAAATGAGAAAAATACAAAATAATTAAAACGGAAAAATTTGGTAAGCAAAATAGTGCTTATGGGTGATGGATGCAGCAGGTATGGCTTTGGCAAGGTGAGGGCTTGGCCTAGCTTTTCCTCCTTTGATTGCCAGCTTCCTGCTGTGTGTCTGGTATACCCATATTTTTTTCAAGGATTATTGTACATTAGATAAAAGAGTGAGTCCATAGCGCTGGCCTGGTGCTAAAATGTAGACTGTATTTCTAGGCATCAATAGTTCTATTCTTCAGTAACTATCTTCCCTGCTCTTAATCTTTATATTTCAACTCTTCTGCTGAGTTTAGGAAAAGCCAAGGTAGGTTCTACCTGAAGCACTTCAGGTGCAAGATATAAAGATTATATGTCTGAACTCTTAGAGGATCTCAAAGGACTTAAAGATGTCTTGTAAAATGAATCTGTGTTTACAAAGTGAAAAATATGAGACTTTATTGCAAAGCTCATTTTCTTTATTGGTATTGGGATTCCATTTGATGACATAGGTCATTATGTCCACTCCCTAATTATAACTGCTAGTGTATTATGTCCATTAGCCTCTTTGTTGATTAATACTCCTCATTTTAAATATAAAGGCATATGACATTTTAATTAGAACATTCAAAGTTCTGATAGATTTGTTTAGTAGTCTTCTCAAAGATATGTAATTCCATTACTTAAATGGCATTTGAACTTCACTTCCATTGCAAAGCTTGTAGTACTGAGATGATGGGATGTAATGTCAATAAAAGACATAATTTAAATTATGTTATGAATCATCTATGCTGGTCAATGTAAATTCATGGATGAATATAAAAACTGAATTTATCTTACTATGATAATCAAAGGTTAATGTATCAAAATTTCAGTAAATTATTAACTAACCGCATCTTTTTATATGCTCTCCTCATACTCATTCTTCTCACAGTCATAACTAGGTAAAAGCCATATGGAAGAGAAGAAATTCAAGTAATTTTCTCAAATAAGAAATAGATGGAAATCTCATAACTTGTTTTGTCATCACTTCTCTATCATTGTCACTAAAAACAGAGTTGTCAATGTCAAAGAGATTAAGTTTTAGTGATATATAGTAGTTACAGGGCAGGGAATAATTACATGACCTATTTGAAATATGGGATGCTTGGAAAAATAAGGGGTTGGATAGAAGAAATATGGCACTAAGGTTGATTGTTACTGGGGTGAACGCAAAACATGAAGTGGCATTAACTGGTCAGAAATAAACTGTCCTGCCACTTAGAAAACAAGAATTTCTTTGAATAGCTTGAGCTTTAAATGAGTTTCGAATTAACACTCATTAAAGAATGCATCACAAGTTTAGTTTATGCTCTAATATAAGTGGTGTAATAATTTCTGAGGATCCAATGTTGAGCAATATTAACATAACACAGCAAAGATCTTTTAGTTTTTATTTTTTATGTATGGCCATATTACATTTCTGAAATAAATTTTTGCATAATTTTCTTTGTAATAAGAATATGTTCAGGGGTCTGGAGAGAAAGCATGGAGGTAAGGCGTTTGCCTTGAAATCAGAAGGTTACTAGTTTGAATTCTGGCATCCCATATGGTCCCCCAAGCCTGCCAGGAGTGATTTCTGAGTGTAGAGCCAGGAGTAACTCCTGAGTGCTGTCGGGTGTGACCCAAAAATCAAACATCAACAACAACAACGACAAGAATATTTTCACGGATTTTTCAGACCATGAAAGAACTGGAAAAGGCAACTATTTTCTGTAACTAGTGAAATGAAAAATTCCTTCAGAAAAAAATACATTTAGAGTCACACCAATGTTATTACCACAGTATTTATTGCTTTATTTCAAAATTATAAAAAAAATTAAAAGCCTAACATATCACTATTTACCTATACATTAACTTTTTAACTAGTGACTGTATTCATATTTAGTAGAATATGATTCTTTAGCTATTCCTTATTCCTGCTTTAGAACAGCAATTGTGATAAATATTAGTGTGGAGATAATGTGGATAATTGCCCACTTCAACTACTACTGCTGACAGATAAATTCTTGTAAAGAAATGATTGCAGTCAAGAGGATAATCACCAGACACCAGAGACCTCTAAAACTTAATCAAAATTGGTTTTGTAGGGGCCGGTACAGAAGTGCAAGCAGTAGGGCATTTGCCTTGCATGCACTAACTTAGGACAAAAGCGGTTCAATCCCTGGCATCCCATATGGTCCTTCAATCCCTGGCATCCCATATGGTCCTTCAATCCCTGGCATCCTTCATATGGCTCAGGAGCAATTAACCCTGAGCATTACAGAGTGTGGCCAAAAACCAAAAAAAATTGTTTATGTTAAGTTATTTTTAAACAATTATCTTGAATTTTTGAGAATGTGATCATTATATGTTGTAGAGATATTTTATTTTAAATATTTCAAGAATATAGCCTTATGTGCCTATCATTTAATTTTCACATATTAACTCCTTTGCTTACAAAAAATAAACTCTGTAACAAGGTGTTATTATTTTCAACCAGTGAGGTTAAGTCAACTTTCCAACAGAATTAAATTATTTTGCAAATCTGGATTTGAACTAGGATATTTTGATTCTGTAGTATGGATGAATGAATCTTACTTCCAATTCCATGTTAAATTTAAATATGTGCTTATTGTTTACATATATATTTTTTGATTATGATGTCTGAAGACCAACAATTTTGAAATTTTTATTGACCAATTTTTATAATTAGAGGGAATTTCAGTTGTTTTTTTTAGTGTTAGTCATATAAAATAATCAGAAACCTTGTTAATGAGAAACATATTCAATATTGTGCTCTACCTTATAATTTGATGAATATAACAAATCATTCTTTTTTTTTTTTTTTTTTTTTTTTTTTTTTTTTTTTTTTTTTTTTTTTTTTTTTTTTTTTTTTTTTTTGGTTTTTGGATTTTGGGTCAGAAATCACTACTGGTAGGCTCAGGGGACCATAAGGGATGCCAGGGTTCGAACCACCGTCCTTCTGCATGAAAGGCAAACACCCTACCTCCATGCTATCTCTCTGGCCTCACAAATCATTCTTATAGAAAAAAAGGTAATAATAAAAATATGTAATACACATGTGCTATCAAATTTCTATAGGTATTTTATTCTTTATAAATTTAAGATATATAAAATAAAAATTTCAGAAAATAAAGTTTGCTGTTTTATGCAATCTTTGCATTCTTGCTATATTTCCTTTTACATTGTAAAAATAACATATACATGAGGATAACTAATTGATACTATATAACTATGTTTAAATTGAAGCTATCAAATATTAAATTTTAGAAAAGCAAATTTTCTAAAGGATATTGTAAAATTTCTGAGAAAATTGTTAATTTCTAAAAAGTATTATATTTCTCCTTCTGGAATGAATCAAATATAATCTGAATTTATTTTCTGGGTTCCAAGATGAGAGAAATATATAGGATTTTGCTTCATTTCAAGACACTAGCACCTATTGATTTATAGATAACTTGGAAATATATATGTACAAATAAACATCCTGAGATGAAAGACATAAATCAGCAATGAATTGTGTCATGATGGTCAAGAAAAGAAAATTAAATAGCATTTAATTTACTTTTGGCAGTAAGTGTTGGGCCACATTGGCTTAAAGCTATAGAGTCACTCTTGTGATACTGGGTTATAAAATTTTGGTTAGCAATTTGTAAGGCAAACATTTTTTCTCTATAGAACTCAACATCAATATTATTTTAAAATAGTTAAAATTGCCCACAGTGTAGATCCTACTTGGATATTTACACCACATATAGTGGCCCAGAATAGTCAGAAGTGATCCTTGAGCACAGAACCCTGAGCAACATTTGTGTACTCCGACCTCAACCCCCTAAACATAAAATAATATAAGATAAAATTTATCACTGAATTAAGTAAAATATTGTTGTAAATATTTTACTTTGAACTAATTGTCTCTTATTATAAACGTTGTAATATTAAAAATGTTTATAATAGGTATAAATGTAAAGGGACTTATTTTTAGGCACATTCTCCAACATGATATTTATGAGCATAAATAGAGATATTAGTCTGCTAATGGGTTAGAGCCAGAGAGATAGCACAGCTGTAGGGTGTTTGCCTTTCATATAGCCACCCCAGGAAGGACACATCCCATTTGTTCCCCCCAGCTTTCCAGGGGTGTTTCTGAGTGCAGAGCCAGGAGTAACCCCGGAGTAATGCTGGGTGTGGTCAAAAAAACAATCACTCAATCAATCAATACAGTTTTTTCTTTATAAAAGACTGCTAATGGGGTATAATCTATACATATATATTGGGAGTTGTGCAAGAAAATAATTTTTGAGTTTCATCAATTCTCTAGCAATTTTAGCTAGATTTGAGGTTGAGAAATAAGTTCTGTAGAATAAATCATTAGAAATGACTCTTACAAAACAGAAGGACTTGCATGGGCCACAGGAGAGTGAGCAGAAGAGAACTAATAATAGTACATATAATTTTCAGTGCAGTGCTTTGTCTATGTTCTAGAAGGAATACATTATGATGTATACAAGATCTAATGGACTCAGCATGAATACTATCTAAGCAAGTACAATAAGATTATATGCTCCATCATGTCTTAACTCTAGTGGCAAATTTTATTTCCTTTCCTGTTAATATGTTTGATATGTTGAGTTCTTTGTGTTATTCAACTTATACTGGAAAGCTTTTCCAGATCTCACAGCCTTGATGAGTTTTGTTATTTTGTCAAACTGTCTACATAATTAACTTAGGTATGTTGGTTTCTAATATAAATGATAATAATTCCTCATAAAGATGTTATTATGACAATATTATTTTATTGTATTGCATTATTTTATAGTACTTTACTGCTTACCACATATTATACACCTTATTGACAATTTAACTCAATTAACCTCAGATAGTTGCATTGAGAGACTATTTTTTGTTGTAGGCAGTTTCTGAAAAGGTTCCCAGTAAACTTACTTTCTTGTATTTCATTTGCACTAAGAAGTAGACCTTTAAAATGAGGTCTTGAATGAGGTCTCAAAGATAGTACAGATGTTAAGGTACTTCTCTTGAATGTGACTGATTCTGGTTAGATATGGTTAAATTCTCTGACACTGCTTATGATTTTACAAAAACGGTCAGAAATAATCTTTGAGCACAGAGTCAAAAATGAGCTCTAATCACAGCTGGGTATGACTCAAAATACCACTTCCTTCAGAAGTTCAATGATTGCAAATAAATAAGCTGCCACTTGCTGTTCATTATTTAAAGATGACCTGGCAAATTCTCTTATCATTTATTCTTTCTCCACCCACGCCTTGTTCTTAAATTCTTTTTTTTTTTTTTTTTTTTTTTTTTTTTTTGGTTTTCGGGTCACACCCGGCAGTGCTCAGGGGTTACTCCTGGCTCCATGCTCAGAAATTGCTCCTGGCAGGCACGGGGGACTATATGGGGCACCGGGATTCGAACCGATGACCTTTTGCATGAAAGGCAAACGCCTTACCTCCATGCTATCTCCCGGGCCCCTTGTTCGTAAATACTGATGAGACAAGTTCTGATCAGATTATGCTATGGAAAAAGTATACATGACAAGATAATAAGGATAGTAGCTGGTCTCAGCCATGAGAGGCAATAAACTTCATTCAGTTCATGAAAATTTTGTGATCGTGCCAATAATTATGTAAATTATTTTAAAGAATTTACCATCCACCTCCACACACATTCAAGTCTTAAAATAAAGGCAAAAGAGAAGCCTGTTTGGAAGCTGCTCCTGATAGACTGACCCATTATTAATTTAGAAACTCAAGAAAATACATACTATTTTGTTTTAGTCATTTTAAATTTTATTATTTTTTTTAGTACCACATCTGGAGGTACTCTGTGCTTAACCCTGGATCTGAAAGACAAATGATGTACCTTATAGTATTTCTCTGGAATATAAATACTAATTGTTAAGCCCTGAGTTTCAGAGAAAGTGCTATACAGTAATTCCTAGTTTAACAAATTAACCCAAAGTTTATAATGTTCTCCAAAATTCTTTATTTGAATAAATAAAGTGAACATCATATACCTTAATTTATTACAGAGAAAACCTTGAAAGTAATGGCTTCCAGAGAGAGAGAGAGAGAGAGAGAGAGAGAGAGAGAGATAGAAGAGAGAGATAGAGATAGAGATAGATAGATAGATAGAGAGAGAGAGAACACTTCATAGATTTCCTGATTCAATACTAAACTATAGTAAAGTAAACCCTGAGACTTTCAGGGTTCAGTAAAAGCAAAAAGCAAAATACATTCGAGCACTTGTATTATATAGTTTTCTTTCTTTTTTTTTTTTTTTTTTTTTTTTTTTTTTTTTTTTTTTTTTTTTTTTTTTTTTTTTTTTAGTTTTTGGTTTTTGGGTTACACCCAGCAGCTCTCAGGGCTTGTTACTCCTGACTCTATGCTCAGAAATTGCTCTTACAGGGTCAGGAGACCATATAGGAATTCTGGATTCTAACCATCGTCCTTCTGCATGCAAGGCAAACCCCCTATCTCTATACTATCTCTCTGACCCCTGTATTATATATTCTTGAGAACTGATTATAGTATCAATATGTTTTTACAAATACGTGGGTATGCCAGAACATTTAGACAGATATGAGAAGCCTATCTTTGAATTTGTCAGTGACCCAGAGTACATTTTTAACTAAGTTGTATCTATCTGCTAATGATTATCTAACAGATATAAATATTAATCTTGGGGCCAAAGCAAAAGCACAGTGGGGAGGCACTTGCCTTGTATACTACAGACCTGGATTCAATTCTTGGAATCCCAGAGGGCCCCAAAGTACTGACAGAAATGACTCTTGAGCACAGAGCCAGGAATATCCACTGAGCGCTGCCTGGAGTGGCCTATAGATGAAATGAATTTGTTTATTTATTTTTGTTTTTTGGGTCATACCCAGCGGCACTCAGGGGTTACTCCTGGCTCTGCGCCCAGAAATTTCTCTCCTGGCAGGCTTGGGGAACCATATGAGATGCCGGGATTCAAACCACCATCTAACCTGGATCGGCTGCTAGCAACGCAAATGCCATACCGCTGTGCTATCTCTCCGGCCTCAGATGAAATGGATTTGAATAAGGAAATCAAGATCATACTTTTCCCTAAGTAGGTCCCCACGGCTTGAATTCTCCCCCAACACCCAGAGAGGAACAAAAAGGCCAGGCATACACAAAAAGTAGAGCCACATAATGGTTCCTCCCAAAGGTCAGGAATCAATGGTTTTTCCCAAAGCAGCAGCTGCTTTGATAAGTAAGGCTGCAAGATAATTTTCATCCCTCATTAGAGCTCACTCAGAGATCTACCAGACAGTACGGTTGATATTTTGAATGAAGTGAAAAAGGTGCACCCAGATTACAAAGGAAACCATTGTATATCACCACAGGTAAGCACCATGGAAGGGGGTGAAGACTGTCATACTGAGAATTCAATTAGTAATAACCTCCTATATAATCATCTCTATGAAAAGGAATTTAGAGTAGAAATGCTTATGGTATTTAATGAGGTCAAAGAAAAAATGAACCAGACTGCAAATAAAAAGAGAACATAACCGGGAGATAGCATGGAGGTAAGGCGTTTGCCATTCATGCAAAAGGTCATCAGTTCGTATCCCGGTGCCCCATATGGTCCCCCGTGCCTGCCAGGAGCAATTTCTGAGCATGGAGCCAGGAGTAACCCATGAGCACTGCCGGGTGGGACCCAAAAACAAACAAACAAACAAAAAAAATACACAAAAAAGAGAACATAAGAGCAGAAATGATGAAACAACAAACAGAAATGACAGAATATAGAATAAAATAGCATATTTTCTTTAAAAAAAAAAAAAAGAAACCTGATAGGAAAAAAACAGAAACTTAATGGAAGGCCTCACCAGCAGAATAACTACTGCTGAGGACAGAATAAGTGAGTTTGAAGATGAGGGACAGAAAGCAACAGAAAACTGGAAAAAAGCCTCGAATAAATGGACTTTGTTAATTCATTATTTTATATATTCAGCAATACTTTGTTTTATTTATTTATTATTTTTAATTTATTCTCTCTCTTTGGGATGAATTCATGAGGAACACCATAAGAATCAGGATGACAACAGAAAAGACATCATTGCTAAGAAGCTCCCAGAGCTGGAGTGTGCCTGCATTCACATACAGGCCTTACAGATTAAAAGAACTTTAAATAAAATTACTATAAGACACATACTATTCAGAATGATGAGAGCCATACATCTAGAGCTAGAATGTTGAAAGCAGAAAAATCAAAGCAGGAAATTAAATACAAATGAGTGTCCTTATGATTTACAGCAGATTTCCCAAACAACCTTTTCTAGGCTTAAAGACGATAGAGGGATATAGTGAAAGATTTCAATGAAATGAACTCAATAAGAACTCTTTACTCAGTCAGACTCTCAGATTTCTCGGAATGATACCAAAATTTATGAATTAACAACAATTTAGTGACTTTATCAACTCAAAAATATTTTTACAAGAACTAAGTGGGCTAGTCAAAGACAAAATGAATCTTGGAAATACAGCAAACGTCTGAAAAAAGTTGGCAGAATGGGGCTAGAGCAATATCAGAGCAGGTAGGGTGCTTGCCTTGCATGCAGCTGACACAGGTTCAATTCTCAACATCCCATATTTTATAGTAAATATAAGTATATAAAATAAATATATATTAACACATAATATAATAAAAATAAATATGACAGTAAAATAAATAAATTATAAATAAAATATACATTAATTAATTAAAATATAAAATAATCTCTCTCAATAGGTGTGCCACTTAAGAAATAAAGAGCTGGGCCCGGGAGATAGCATGGAGGTAAGGCGTTTGCCTTTCATGCAAAAGGTCATCAGTTCGAATCCCGGTGCCCCATATGGTCCCCCGTGTCTGCCAGGAGCAATTTCTGAGCATGGAGCCAGGAGTAACCCCTGAGCACTGCCGGGTGTGACCCAAAAATAAACCAAAAAAAAAAAAGAAAGAAAGAAAAAAAAGAGCTGCAGGATGGATTTGTGAATTGATCCTAACATTTTGCTGCCTACAAGAAACATTTGAATTCAGAGCAAACACAGACTCAAAGTCAAAGGCTGGAAGAAAACTCTTTTAGCAAGCCAACTGCCTCAAGAACACGATGGGTGGTCATACTCGTCTCAGATAAAATTGACTTCAGACTGTAAAAGGTTACAAGGGAAGACAAAGTTAATATTTTTCTATTTTTAGGTCACATCTGGCAGTACTTAGGGATTACTCAAATTAGAACGATCTCTGATGGACATGGGGGACCATATAGTATGATAAGGATTGAACCTGAGTAACACATATGCAAGGCAAACACTCATCCCACTCTACTGGTTCTAGTCCTACAGAGCTAATTTTTTTAACAATCAAGTGATATATATATATATATATATATATATATATATACATCAACAAAAATCACAGGTCTAAACATAAATGCATCTAATTAAGGACAAAAAACACTTAAAACAATTGCCAATAAACTTGAAGTAAGATATTGATAACAAACAACACAGTAGTTGTTGGAAACTTCAATACCATTCTGTCACCTCTCAGAAGATCAACTAGGGCTTAGTAAAATAATACTTGCTTTGAAGGAAAAAATGGAAGAGAAGGCTAATATATATATATATTTATATACTTTTATATACATATGATTTTCATAGTCCAAAAGCTTAATAGAATTCTTCTCCAGTGCTCATGGGACATTCTCTAAACTATATCACGTGGGAAGACACAAAACATACCTCCATAAAGTCAAAAAATATAATTAATACAAATTATCTTCCTAGACCAGTGATGCTCCAAAAAATAGAAATCATAAATAGAAATATAGAGACTTCTCTGGATCAGAGAGCAACTCACATGAGAAATGAAAAGATTCTGAAAACAAAGGAAATTAGAATATGAATGAATAGATCTCCTTAGATACAATAAAAGCAGTGTTGAGAAGAAAGAGTATAATTCTGCAAGCATTCATCAGGACACAAGAAAGGGCACACATAAATAACCTGACTGCACAACTTAAGAAAGTTAAAAAAAAAAAAAGATCAACTGAAGGAGCCCAAAGCACACAGAGGAAAGAAATAAAAAAAATTCAGAGAGAAAGAGGCCAGAGCGAGCACAGCAGTAGGGTGTTTGTCTTGTACACTGCTTACCTAGGATAGACGTAGGTTCGATCCCCAGTGTCCCATATGATCCGGCAACCCAGGAGCTATTTCTGAGTACATAGCCAGGAGTAAACCCTGAGGGTCCCAGGATGTGGCTCCAAAACAAAAAAATTTCAGAGAGAAAGTAATGAATTGGAATCCAATAAAGCTACAAAAGATGAATGATTACAAAATATATGACTAGAAAGATTGAAAAAGAAAGAGAACCTCAAAAACAAAATAAAAAATGAAAGGGGGAAAATCATAAAAGATACCACAGAAATTCAAAGGATCATGAGAGTCACGTTGAAAATCTTTATGTCACAAAATGAAATAACCTAAAAAAAAGTATATTGATTCCTGGACTCTTAAAACCTCCCAAGGCTGAATCAAGGTGGTTTTGAATAGGTGGCTTTTGATAGGAACAGAACTATCACTAACAAGGAAATTTAAATCTTTCCCAAAGCAAAACTCCAGGCATAGATGGATCCACTAATAAGAACTTTCACACTTACAGCCAGAGCAATGGCACAACTGTAGGGCTTTTGCCTTGTACGCTGCTGATCCAGGACAGACTGCAGTTCTATCTCCCGGCATCCCATATGGTCCCCCAAGCCAGGAGCGATTTCTGAGCACATAGTCAGAAGTAACCCCTGAGCATCACAAGGCGTGACCTGCCCCCCCCCCCAAAAAAAAAAAGATATCTCACATCTTTGAAGTGGATCTCTTGCCAATTCTTTTTAGGATCTTCCAAGAAATTTAAGGAATAAAAATACTTCTGTAGGCTCATCTCAAGTTAATATGAAGAAAACATCACCTTGTAAACAAAAGCAGAGACCTTATAAAAATGAAAATTACAAACTGAGGGGCCCGGGAGATAGCATGGAGGTAAGGTGTTTGCCTTTCATGCAAAAGGTCATCAGTTCGAATCCCGGTGCCCCATATGGTCCCCCGTGCCTGCCAGGAGCAATTTCTGAGCATGGAGCCAGGAGTAACCCCTGAGCACTGCCGGGTGTGACCCAAAAACCAAAAAAAAAAAAAAAAAAAAAAAAAAAAAAAAAAA
>PVKC010027023.1:0-15829 GCA_004027635.1 Crocidura indochinensis
CTTTTTTGCACACAGGAAGCCCAGGGTTGGATGCCCATCACCACAGATCTCACTGAGCACTGCAAGAAGCAGCTCTTGAGCACTCCTGTCAGAAGTGACTGTATCAAAAATAAAATGCTTCTGGAAAATAATCATAGCAAGCAAATTTAAAGGGGGAGAATGATAGCTAAAAGTAAGGAGTCAGCCAGCTCTGGCTATGTGCCCTTTTGGTCCTCCAAGCCAGGAGCGCTTTCTGAGTGCATAGCCAGGAGTAACCAACCCCTGAGCGTCACCAGGTGTGGCCCCAAATCCCCAAAAAGTTACTTGTTCTGGAACTCTTCATTTTCTAGAAGAGTGTGTTAGAAATAGAGAAAAGGGTGTCTATGGAAGAGAGGAAGTCTTGGCATTGTGCTTAAGAACCACAGGTACTCAGAACAGGGTAAGACTGTGTCCCTCTGTCAAACTAGGAAAAAGGGGATCATTAAGTTCCACTTAAGAGACCCTCAGACATAATGCAGAACCCAGGAATGGAAATCTGTTTCCAGGAATCTGGACAGCAAGATTGAGGACTGCTCATGGGGGCTGAGAGCAGAGAGTGATATCAAAAAGACCCAGCAGGCATGTCTCAAAAAGAAAAAAAAAAGGCATGAAAGAGACTTCAGAGGATCTGCTTTCAGTATTTGCTGCTCCGACACAGCGCAAGGCCATTTTCCCTGGAACCCGTTAAATAAGAACTTTCTTTTCCGCTTTCCCTTCCCTTTTTTCCCTGCTGTGACCACAGAGATGAGAAGAGATCAGGAGGAGAGAAGTGAAGGCAGGCAGACCCCTCTGGTTGCCAAAGGCAGACTGCTAGCCACTGCAGCCAGCTTGGAGAACAGAGGAGTTTCATCTTGGAGACGAGATAGTAGGGCTAATAGCATTAACATTCTAATGTGGAATTGAAGATTGCACTTGCTTCAGAAAGGGATCACACACTGCTTTCTTATTTAGACGTGAATAGAGTTTATTCAGGGATGAGGTAGATTTCCTTCACTAAGCAGGTTTAGAGTGTCTTGGGAAGCAGGAAAAAATAAGTTGCTTTATTATAACATCCTGTTTACTGATGGCGTATTGTTCTCAGAATGTTCTTAGATATTACTGTGTTGAGATGTTATCTACTGTGTTGCTTTCTTCTCTTTCCTCTTGGCCGTCTCATTTTGGTCTCAGGCAAAGCCCCCAAGATTGTACTCTGGGTGCAAAAGGTAAGTCTAATTTCTGAGTGGCACAGAGAATTAACCGGAAAATAAAAACAGAATAGCATTGCATTTTTTTCTTTTTTAAATTAAAATTTTTATTATAACACCATAGCAATGCAATTTTGGTAGATGTGAGACTCAAGATGCCTACTCTCCTGGGAAGGACTTTGTCTCCAGACTGTTCCACCCTGAGAGGAAGCTTTTGCTATTAGCTCTTTCCAGCACCCTATGAAATCTTATACTGAGCTCTCTAGAACTTCTTTGATTCTATGATCAATCCCATTTTATTTTCAAATGCATTTCTTTTCCCCAAAATTCACTGTGTGTAGTTTTCTGCTACCTGCAGTGGAAAAAAAAATCTAAGTGTCAAAACAGGAGAAACCATATGTGTCAAAACAGAGCAGGTGATGAGACAAGTATCAGCTTAGGAAAGGAAACCCTAAATTCCTCTAATGACAATCTCACAGAGCAGAACATCACAGCTTATATGGACTATGGTCAGCCACAGAGGTGGCAGAAAGGTAGGTAGGTAGATGGACACGGATAGATAGCTAGACACAGAATTATATATAGACAGAATTTTAATTTCAAATATATAGTCTCTGGTTTCCTACTAATTGAAAAGGTAAATGACTGTGAATAAGTAAGAGCAATTGATGGAGTCATGAATATTCTGAAGGACTGTTTCGGTATTTAAAAATGACACAG
Organism: Crocidura indochinensis; assembly: GCA_004027635.1. Lineage (NCBI taxonomy): Eukaryota > Metazoa > Chordata > Mammalia > Eulipotyphla > Soricidae > Crocidura > Crocidura indochinensis. The sequence goes on from PVKC010027023.1 coordinate 1,923, forward strand.
AGTTAGAAAATTATGCCAAGTTAGTGAAAAGTTATCACTTCGTAGTCATAAAGCCATAGGCCAAATTTCTGGCTTCTAAAAAGTAAATCATTCCTGAAAACTCTCTTGGGCAGTTTTATAGTTGTTTTTGAAATCAGTAAGTTATAGTGAGACTTAATAATCTCTCCCAGTAAGCTTCTGTGAAGCAAATGTCCTGGGGTTTGAGAAACATACGGTAGATTAAAATAAATAAATTAGTGAGCCAGAGAGATTGTGCAGCAGTGAAGGCACTTGTGTGGCATAGTTGACTGCGTATGGCCCTTGAGCACTGCCAGACTAATTCCTGAGTCAGAAGTAGCCTTTGAGCATTGCCATATGTGACCCAAAGCAAAACAGAATAAAATGATGTAAAATAAATTAGCATTTAACCTAGGTATAGCACGGTTGTTACCCAGCCCTATCCTTGCTCCCCACTTCTTTCTACTAGAAGATGTAATGTCTAGAAAAATCATACTGTAGTTTGTAGACGAGTCACCTCAGCTCTTTCCAGTGAATAAAATTAGTCATTCATCATAATTTTTATCCTAGTGATTGACTTTTTTTTTTTTTTTGGTTTTTGGGCCACACCCGGTGACGCTCAGCTCAGGGGTTACTCCTGGCTATTTGCTCAGAAGTCGCTCCTGGCAGGCACAGGGGACCATATGGGGAACCGGGGGATCGAACCGCAGTCCATCCTAGGTTAGCGCAGGCAAGGCAGGCACCTTACCTGCAGCGCCACCGCCCGGCCCCCGTGATTGACTTTTTAAGGACATGTGACTAAAATATTTTGTTGTGGTGGTGGCTTTGACTTTGAGTCACACTATAGTGCTCAATATGTACTCCAGTGATCCCTGGATTTAGCCTCAGAGATCACTTTTGGTGGGACTCAGAAGACCCTTTGGGGTGCGGGAATCAATAAGGTGTGCCCAGGTAAGGAAAGCACCATACCCACTGTACTCTAATTCTGGCTCCACGTGACTAAATTCTGTCTATTCTGTCTATGAGTTACATGAGTTACATTCATTTGTTGTATAGAATATTTTTGATGTTTTTTTTTGGGGGGGGAGGGGGCACACCTGGTGGTACTCAGGGGTTACTCCTGGCTCTGCCGCACAAAAATCACTCTTGGCAGGCTTAAAAGACCATATGGAATGCTGGGGATCAAACTTGGGTCTGTCTGGGTTGGCTGCATTCAAGGTAAACACCCTACTGCTGTGCTATCTCTCCGGCCCCTGCTGTACAGAGTGTTTTAAGAGAAATTTTTTTGAAGTAAGGTTGGGTACCAAAAAAAAGCAGTTGGTCCTTTTTGCCTGTTTGGTTGGTGGTATGTGAGGATGTAGTGCCTGGGGAAAGTGCAGTCATCTTAAGACGTGAGGAAAGTCAGCGAATGTAGAAGGAAAGATGGAACTTGGATCACTTAAGCCAAAACAATGACCTGCTCTTGAATTGTTTGCCATCTATTTTTCCTTGGGGAGTTTATAATAATTTCATCAAAAGTCACTGAGCCTCTTTCATGGCACCCATTAGCTCTCAGGCAAGAATATTTTTTTTAACTGGTACAGCCTTTCTACCTTTCCATGAATGCTTAAGAACTGCAGAACTCCCTAGGTAAGTAAAGCTATCCTGTTACTAGATAATTATCAAATGCTCCCTGAGGTGATAATCTGATAATATGTTTACCCATTTACTGCCTTCCCTCCTGCACCCTCTCCCTGCTCTACATTACTACTCAGATCTGACCTAGGCACCAGGGGGATATTCCAAATATGAAGTAGTATTACAAAACAAATGTCATGAGCAAGCTGCTCTATTTTGTAGAGACACAGCAGGGGATTTTTGCAGCCTGTGGAGATATTAAAGATCCAGCTTTCCTAGAGCTTGTGCCCAGACCTGCAAAAGTCAAACATGAAAAAGAATTCAAGAGCTCATTACCAGTGGGCATATTACCTAGTGAGTAGGGGGAAGCTAACAGCAAAGAAGTGTTGATCCAATTGCTATCAAAACATACCCACACCACTTCTTGGCAAGATCCCACAATTGATTCCCTTCTTTATGTCTAATCAGAAAGCTTCTGCAGGAGGAAATCAGTAGCTCTTAGTTTAGCTCACTGGGATGAGCTAGGGATGTAGCAATAACCGACATATCGTACAAACCCTGCCAAGGAATTCACAACACTGAGGGCCATGAGTGAAGAAGAAAAGGTCATTCTGGAGAATGGTGACTCCAGAGGGAGAAAGCAGTGCTGACCTTTGATTTGCTAATTAATTTTACGGAAAGGCAACTTGTAGTACATTGCCCCGAGAGCAGGCAGGCTCTAGAAAGGAAAGCAGAGTCAAGTGCACGCTGACTTGGGGACTTTGCCAAGACAGGGATTTTCAGGGTGTTTGTTGTCTGGGGTCAGAGATTATTCAACCCAAAAGGTGCTCCTTTCCATCACAATTGTCTCCCAGGAAAGTGATGGCTGAGTCTGGAGTCTGCTCAATCCCCAGAGAGAAAAAAAATTATTTTGAAGATTAAAGAAGATAATGGGAAAGTAGAAGTCAATGATTTGTAAATCTTTTTCTATCTGGAGTCCCCTGCTTCCTTCTGCCTACAAGATTTCCAAATGGGCATCTTATTGATGCAGGAGAGGTGACAGTGAGTATCTGTGGTCGTCTATGATTCCCAGGTTCTTCAACATTTTCAAGAACAAAAATATTGAGTAGTAATGATGCTCAGAGTTAGAATGTTTTGGAAATTAAAGAAGAAAAGAAACTCCCCATTATAGAAGGAAGTTAAATATAGCTCTTTGTGTATGGGGGTGGTTATAGACTCAATAGGAAAACCTAAGTTTTTGAGCAGGCCTTAAAACGCTCTTTGTATTGCTAACAATTGATAAAAAAAAATGTTATAGAGGGGCTGGAGAGATAGCATAATGGTAGGACATTTGTCTTGCACGCAGCCGATCCAGGATGGATCTTGGTTCGAATCCTGGCACCCCATGTGGTTCCCTGTGCCTGCCAGGAGCAATTTCTGAGAGCAGAGCCAGGAGTAACCCCTGAGCCCCACCGGGTGTGACAACCCCCCCAAAAAAGTTACAAATGACCCTTCAGAGTAATCTGACTGGTCTGAATTTTAGTCATTTGCTTTAGGCATTACCTATTATCTTAGTCTGTGAGCCTAAACTGAGGCAGAATTCTAGGGTCCAGTTAGGAATATTTAAAGTATTAGCCAAACCCTTGGTGATGAGAAATGTATTAAGTCAATGAGAATAGATGCCGCAGCTAGCAAGGAAAAACTGGTATCACAAGCTCTACCCCCAGCCACAGTTGACAGAGCCAAGATATACACCAGTCACACTGGGCCAACTGTCCAATCCCTGAAGGTTGAAGAGTCTAAACTGAGAAAGAAGGGCCAGTCTCCTTATTGATAGTGAGGACCAACCAGCATAAGAGGGGAGGGGAGCCGTGTTCTGTAGAGGAAAAAAGATGAACAGCAATGAGAGAGAATAAGGATGGATGAATCCAGAGAGAAGCAAAGAGAAGAAACTTTTCCTTGGTTTCCTGTTAGGACTCCAGTCTAGTTGCAGATCCCCTGGGCTTGTATTCCATTAGAGACCCTATAAATCCCTCAGATACATCTCTCTGTTTGCCTTGCTCAGCAAGCATCATTTTCTGGCACTTTCAACCAGCAGTTTGTCATCATTTGACACATTATATATACAACAGGGGTATCTCATACATTCCCTGTGACAAACATTTTCTCAGTACCAACTCTGCCAGGAATGACTTAGGACTGAGGTGGACAGCCCACAGAATTCACAGCACTTATAATCCATGGGGGGTGGGGTGGGGTGGGGGACATTTCACTAATAATCCCTCAATTAAGTATATGACTCAACCCTTGGTTCTATTCCCATGGATTATTAGAAGAAGCTATATTGTATCCTATAAAGACAAACCCTCAAGGAGACAGAGAAACATCTGAAGGGGGTTAAAGGTCAAGTCTTGGTACTTGAATAGTTAAACTTCAGTTAGGTGGAAAATGTCCTAATCATAGCATCTCCTTCAGACAGGTGGGGTGTCACTTCAAACTGTGGACTTCCCGATTCCCATCATCACCTTTATGGCTCTCTTTAAATCCTGGGGTTTCAATTTCCGTTTCCATCAGAACGATTCTGCTTTTAACAATCCAGGCTTTTCTCCCAGTTATTCTGTAGCCTGGGGCGGGTGCATCCACCTGGTGGAAGAGAGCCATCATTTGTGAGCAGAGGGCTGCACAGACCCCAAGGAGCTGCCTTGTCACTGATTTATGACTGCCCATCGTCTCCTGCCTGTTGAGGAAAATCACTTTATAGTGATGAAAGTCCGGGTGGGGGGTGGTGCAGGGCTTCTGTTCAGTTCCACTAACCCTGTGGCTGCTTCCACAGACACTTACAGCTGGCCGGAGTGTGAGAGATGTGGAGAAATAACCAAATATTGATCAAAGGTGTGTGTTTTGCCTCCCAGTTATTAGTCATGCTTTTCAGGATTTAAATCCGGGGTGGGGCATCTGTGTGTAGACGTGTAGACGGAAGGAGCAGCTGCAGGTGGCCTGCAGAAGTTTCAGGGGAGACACGTCCATATCTTCAGCCTCCATCCAGCGAACTGGAGTGCACTTGGGACTCATCATGACTGTAGTCCTCACCAATCTCTTGAGGGCATTTCAGAACCATAGGATTGAACACACACACCCTTTTTTTTTTTTACAAATGTGGTTTCTAAGGTCCAATAAGGTCAGACTGTGAAATGGGTCCAGGGGCCAAACACCAGCCCTTCTAGCTTCTAATCCAGAATTCTCTGAGCTTCTGTGTGGGAGAAGTGCCCAATGGGTTTTAAGGAATAGGCAGTGCTCACACATGCAGAAAAATACATGAGACAGAGGTTCTTTATAGTTTATCCCCACTAAAGGAGTAGTGTAATCCTATTATAAAAACTTGGAAAGCAGGGTAAAGTCTTAGTTCCATCATTCTAACACATTTTTTCTTTTCCTTCCTAATATTTTCCTTTGCATTTAATTTCCTCTGTGTACTGTTGTGATTATCATGAATCCACACAATCTAGTATCCTGTTTCCATTTAATGTTATGGTTTATGCATTTTTCCATGTTTCTGCTTTGTTTTCATTGTCGTAATGTTAATGATTACTTAATATGCTACCAAATAGATATACCACAGTTTATTTACCTATTCTTGTACCATAGGCCATTTAGAGTCCCCGCTTCATCATAAATATAAATAATGCTGCAACGAACATCTTATACATAGAGTTTTCCTCCCCATATCCCTGTTATTTCTCTCAGGGAGCTTTCAACCATAGAATAACTAGGTCAATGATTCTGAACAATTTTACGGTTTGTGATGCATATTGCCAAATTGCCTGCAAAAAGCTTCTTACTAATTTACATAAACAATTTTGAGTAAGAGTCAAGAAGGTGACCAAATAAAAATGCAGCAAGGAATTAAATTAGAACCACTCCACAGGAATGATGCATGCATGCTGGGTAGCCCCATTCATAGCTGACTCGGGGGATTATCTTTCTGGTTTAGGAAGAAAGGAAGGAAGTAAAGGCCCCTCATTCTGCTCACACCATTCTTATCTTCCAACTTCTGTGTAAAGAGACTAGGGACACCATCTGCATTCCTTGGTAGCCAGACAGTAAAGAGTTTATTTGTGCTCTAATAAAAACTTCTTCATAATAATGAAGGGGCAAGGGCAATGGCTTAAATGAGGATCTAGGAATTAAATGTGGAAATTAAACCTGAGCCTCCCACATACTTTACCCAAGTACCTCATGGTTCCCTGAGCATTGCTGGGAAGAACCCCTGAGCTCTATGTTAGGAATAACTCCTGAGGTTGCTCATGCTTTTGGCCCCTTCTTCCAAAACAAGAAACAAATAAAGAAAAGCTAATCCCAAAAATGATACACAGATTTGTGTATCATAAAAGAGATATAAAGAAACATCACATTGGGCCCGGGAGATAGCATGGAGGTAAGGTGTTTGCCTTTCATGCGAAAGGTCATCGGTTCGAATCCCGGGGCCCCATATGGTCCCCCATGTCTGTCAGGAGCAATTTCTGAGCATGGAGCCAGGAGTAACCCCTGAGCACTACCGGGTGTGACCCAAAAACAAAAAACAAAAAACAAAAACAAAACAAAACAAAAAACCAAAACAAACTATGAGAAAAAAAATCAGAATATCCAGAGCAAAACACTGGGACTATGTACTGGGCTTGGAAGCCCAGAAGTGGAACAAGCAAACAATGCTTCTCATATACTTCTCTATTGCCAGTATTGTGTGCTTCTGGGATTGGTTATTTTAAAGTAATTTGGGGGAGCCACGCGTATCATTGCTGGGGTCTATGCACAGCTTGGTGCTCCTTATCATGCTTAAGGAGTCAAATAATGCAAGGAATAGGACTTGGGTCTCCCACATGCAAAACTATTTGAGCAGCCCTTGAACTTTATTCATTCATTTCTTTTTTTTTTTTTTTTTTTTGGTTTTTGGTTTTTGGTTTTTGGGTCACACACGGCAGTGCTCAGAGGTTACTCCTGGCTCCACGCTCAGAAATCGCTCCTGGCAGGCTCGGGGGACCATATGGGATGCTGGGGTTCAAACCAATGACCTGCATGAAAGGCAAATGCCTTACCTCCATGCTATCTCTCCAGCCCCTATTCATTTCTTTCTTTCTTTTTATTGATTTCAGGTTTCAGGGGTAGTCAGAAGGTCCTAGGATCCTATCCAATGAATCTCCCAAGGATGCAGTGCTATTTGGACCAGGGATGACCTGGACTACCCTGATCATTCTTGTTAGTGATCCTAGGGGCCTCCATGCTGCACCCAGTATGCTCAGAGGACCATGTGGTACTGGTGATTGAATTGGGCTGTACCATATGCAGACATGTGCTTTAACCCCTCTACTATCTATCCACAATCTATCTATCCACTATCTATCCACTATTATCTCTTCATTCTAGACCCCCACACTTAATTATTTTTAAGAGAAAATTATATTATTTTCTACAGGGAAAGGGCATGGAAAAAATAGCAGTAAAAGAATCTCAGGTTTTTCTTTTTCTCTTTTACTGTTCTAAAAAACAAAAGCACTCTTTGCACTTGCTTTTTTTTTTTTTTTTTTTGAGAAGAGTTGGGCCGGTATTTTTTTTTCTGTATTAGCAAGAATATGTAAACTAGGAACTAGAAGTAACCAAAATCAGGACTCTATTTCAGCCTCTCACCCCATTCTCTTTAAAACAATTGCATATACATATAAAGTTCAGAAAAGAAGAATTCACTCATTCCAGAAATGCTGTTTCATTTGTGATAGCCCCTACTCCATATACAGTGGAGCCCTGAGTAAGTGTGAGAGGGAGCATGGGGCATTGGCCCTCTCCCAGACCAGGGTGAAGAAGAGTAGATCTGCTCATTAGAGCACCATGCTATGTCCCAGCTTCCTATTCACCGCAACAGGTTACCAGGTAAGGTCTAACCACCTCATCTTCTGCTCTTCCCCTTCCCCCCAGTTCAGACCCAGAGGGAATGTAAATGTGTCACTGCCCATCAATCCCATAAAATACCACATTCCCCAGAGAAGCTTCTAAAGGCCATCTGATACCTGATATGCTCCCATAACCCATGTATCTCTTCCTTCCACTCCCCCTTTGCTCTGCTGTGCTTCAGGGATGTCTTTCTTTCCACCATGTCTCTTAAAGCACATGGTTTGGAGAAGGCCTAAAATTCCCCCCTAGGGACTGGGAAGATGCTCAAAAGGCTAGATTACATTCACACACAGGGCCTGCCTCTCAATCCCCAGGCCTCACAGTTTCCCAAGCTCTGCCAGGAGTGACTCCCTGGTCAAAGATGACTTCTCCCCACCAATGCTGGAAGAAACAAAAACAAAGAAAAGCTCTACCATAAATGTACATCAAAATAAATGGAATGGACACCATTAAACATGCAGATGGCTAATGGCAGTCCTCTTTAAAAATTCATTTGTTAACCGCAATGATATATACTAGATATATAAATATAGCATAACCATTTTAATAAATTATTCATGTGCTTGTTATTAATTTATAACCAGACATTTTTTTGCTTTGTTAAGTTTTGTACCACACCTGGCAGTGCTCATGACATACTCCTGGCTCTGTTTTCAGGCATTGGTCCTATAGAAGCTCAAGGGACCATATGGGGTGCCAGGGATTGAATCAGACATACTAGGCAAGTACTCTACCTCCTCTACTTCATTTCTGGCCATAATATTGAACTTTTGAAAGAGAATCTGACCATTAATGACTCTAGACGGCTTTCTTTTGGTGGGGAAAACACCTAGCAGTTCTCAGGTGCCATTCCAGGCTTTGTGCTCAGGGATCACTCTTTGCAATGCTCAGGGGACCAGAGGTGGAACTAGGATGTGAACCAGTGTTGTCAGCATGCAATAAGTACTTTAACTTATCTTACTCTTTAATTCCTGTACTATCTCTCATGCTCATTGGTGGTGGTGGTGGGGGGGTGTTGAGACACAGCCAATGGTACTCAGGGGCTATTCCTGGCCTAGGGAATGATCCCTAGGGGCCTAAGGATCATAGGTTGCAGGGATGAAACTTATACTTAGGTCCTGAGTCCTCTCTCCAGACTCTACTGACTAGTTTTATAGATGGAGACTTACTTTTGAGAATACCAAGAGTTGTGAGGAGGCAGGCTGGCTGAGCAGAGTGATGTTGCATATCTCTAATGTTCCACTTTCAAAAGACACAGATTGTCTGTAAGGGGTCAGCCTTCCTAAGAAATAAGAGGTATCTCACAGAAGATGGGGCCCTTCGATATGGGACTTTCAATTGGAGTTTGACCGGGCAGGAAAGGGGATGTTATATAAATGGGAGCTTGAGAAGTGTGTTCATCTGATGAAAATAAATCTCTTGAGCCGTACTTAACGCTCGTGCACATTTTTGTCTGAAGGTTATGCTTCAATAAAAATTAAATTGAGAATGAGCTAGCACATGGTCCCTGGGGCTCTGGTGTTGTCTCCCATAGACACATAAGTGGTTCATTCTCTTCCTTCCCCAGGCAGCAGGAGTTGGCAGGTGTTCCTTCCTCGGGAAACTCTCCCTACTCCAATAGCACCCACACCATGAGACACCAGTTGTCATCTTGCAAAAAAGTCCCATCAAATCCCAATAAAGTCAGTTATGCTTCCTATTATCTTTCCTATATGTTGCTGGAGAGTTCCAGCAACCATACTTGCTTGGCCAAGTCAGTCCCTGAACCTCCCCTGGTACCCAGCAGCAATGGGGAAGCTTTGAAAGAGGTTGCTAAGGATAGCAGGAGGTGTACTTATGGAGTGTGCAGGGTAATTCCAGAGCTAGGTTTGGGTCAGGGAATATTTGGTGCCTCTTCCCATTGTTACTTCATTCCCTTGGCTCAGGGGCATGTCTCTCACGTCCTCTGGCACTGTCTTCTCCTCTCCCTGCACTCTCAACTGTCATTCCTTCCCTCCTGCACCTTTTGCTGAAAAGTTTTCACATCCTCTTCTCTCTTCTCCAATGGCTTTTTTTTTTGGTCTATGTTATCTCTTCTCCCATTAGAGCTCTTGTGGGAACCCACCCCACCCCCCATAGCAAAAAGATATTATTCATTTCTTGTCTCCTCCTGCGGAGTGACCAGTACTTGGAAAAGTCAGTTCAGAGATGTTTGTCCTATGAGCATGCCAACAGTCCAGGCCTTTTTCCTTTGAGCTATGCCTACACTCTCCAGCAGTTCTTTTGTCTGCTGCAGTCAGGAAGAGAAGCAACTGATCCAAGTGGGCTGAGATTCCTTAGTTCAGAGTACAAGAGATGATATAAGAAGTAAGGTGCTGGGGCTGGAGAGATAGCATGGAAGTAGGACATTTGCCTTGTATGCAGAAGGATGGTGGTTCGAATACCGGCATCCCATATGCTCCCTCGAGCTGCCAGTAGCGATTTCTGAGCGTAGAGCAACCCTGAGTGCTGCCAGGTGTGACCAAACAAACAAACAAACAAATAAACAAAAAAGAAGTGAGGTGCTGGCCTTGCACACAGCTAACCTGGGTTCAATCTCTAGCACCACATATGGTGCCCTGAACACTGCTATGCTTGTCTCCAAACTCAGAGCCAGGAATAAGTCCTGAGCACTGCTGTATGTGGCCCCCAAATCATAATAAAATAAAATGAGAGAGAGAGAAGGGAGAAGAGAGGAGAGGGATAGAAGGGAGGGCAGAAAAGGAAGAAGATAAGGAGGAAGAGGAAGAGGAGGAAGAGAGTATCTTTAGTCTAGGGATTTAGAAATGGAGGAACATGGACTATTGTTCTGGCCCTGACCTCTTCTCCCTACTCAGCACACCAAATAATGTCAGAATTTTAAACCTATGTCCATGATTTTGACCTTATTTAGAAATAGTCTGTGTTGGTAACTAACTTTTGGTCAGGTGGCTAGGATATCTATTATGATTGATGTTCCTATTAAAAGGGGGAAATCTAGGACCAGAGAGATAGTACAGGAGTTAGGGCACTTGTCTTGCATGTGGCTGGCCCTGGTTGGATCACAAATACCGCATATTATTTCCTGAGCACTGGCAGGAATAAACCCTGAGTACAGAGCCAGGAGTAAGTCCTAAACCTGGCCTGGTGTGACACCTCAAAAATGTCAAAATGACAGATAGGTTCTTACAAAAGGGAGAAGCTGTGAAGAGCAAGAAGTTGTCCCACTTATGTGGGGGTAGTAGCTGAGCCTGAAAAAGTGAGTGGGAAATCTGGAGCAGACTTTCCTTCATACTTTCCTCTCTGTTGCTACTGTTAGGTCACAAACACTTGGTTGTGGTGCATAAACACTTAATTGTAGTGCTTGTATACATGCTTGCTGGGAGTCTAATTGGCAATATGGGGGTGATACTAGGAACTTAACCAAAGACCTCACACATAGGTAACAAGTGCCTCACAGGTGCAAGACCTGAGCTCTGGCTATTCTGCTATATCTCTATTAATTTAGTGTTTCTCCCTTCCCTTTGTTGTTGTGATGTCTGGGATGCACATTTGTTTGCATTGCTTCCTAGAAGTCTGACAATAGTTAGGGTACGAAGTGGCATGGGTGGTGTCAGGGATCAAGTTTGAGTCCTCATGAATGCAACACAGATGCTCTACTACTAAATTATATCTCAGCTCTATAGAATTATTATTAAATCATTCTCTTAGGTTTTCGGGCCATACCTTGTGTGCTCAGGACTTACTTTCTCTCACAATGTTTTTTTTGGGCCACACCCGGCGGTCTGCTCAGAAATAGCTCCTGGCAGGCACGGGGGACCATATGGGACACCAGGATTCGAACCAACCACCTTTGGTCCTGGATCGGCTGCTTGCAAGGCAAACGCCACTGTGCTATCTCTCTGGGCGTGCTCAGGACTTACTAATGGCTCTATGCTCAGAGATTACTTCTAGCAATGTTTGGGGTTGCTGTATCTGGAATTAAACCAGGGTTCTGCAATGTGCAAGGCTTAACCCTGTGCTATATCTCCAGCCCTCTAGGACCTCTAGCTTTTATCTTAATAACAACTGATATATAGGGTCCTCCTGTTGCTCCTATTTTACAGACAAGAATCAAAGGCAGAGAGTTTAAGGACCTAAAGCAGCTGAGATAGAACTTAGACCTAGGTCGTCTAGGTTTCCTGACTCTGTTCTATCCTCCATCCTCATTTTTATCTCCTTCCTACCTGGACCAGAAAGAAGACATGCCTCAATCTGGGTTTGTTCCACCCATTATACTCATTATACTTCACTCTAAGGATTTTTCATAATTGGAATTAACAGAAAAGATCTGGCCTTCTTGTGCAGTAAGATTTATCAGGTGCTATTGAGTTCTTTAACATGTGGGAGGAATGGGCCACAATAAGGACACTCAGGGGCAGAGATGAGAAATGGGGAGATTAATGACATCCCAGCCCCATGACCCTCTGTCCATGCGGCTCAGCAGAATGGCGCCCTTCTCCAAGCTTGTTTGTCAGAGCCCATAAATTATGCTCTTGTCCAAACTAGTTAGGCCAAGTTTCTATCATCTGCAGCAGGAGATTTCTGCATCACACACCTGCACATTGCAAACCAAAACTGAAAGACTCTATTCCTGTTGGGTACAATTTCTTGAGTGTGGGGATAAAAATAGACCATGAATCCTGAGAGGCAGCAATTTTCTGCAAGGGGATGAGTGCCAAAAAGTGCTGGGGTCTGTGGATGGAAGACTGGAAGTGAGTGCAGAGAGGGAATGGACAGAACTGGGAGAGACCTAAGAACTTGTCAGGTCTGAAATTTGGCTTCACTGCTACACTGAGTTCTGTGAGACCTCTCCAGACCTATGCCATTAACTCCCATCAGGGAACAACACATTGGCTTCTCAAGGCTGCATGCAAAACATCATAAATACTACAGATAGGAGAGGAACTCTGTACTATTGAAGATAATGGAAGGTTTGTAAGTGGAGTGGTAAACAGGATGGAGTATTCCTTAAGACTGGTTCTGAAGCTATAAGTAGGAGATTAGTTAGGAGACCAAGGATGGGAAGGAGGGGGAGGAAGTATCAGAGGGAACAGCATCTGAGTGACTGGAGGTCTGCTTAGAAAATGAGTTTAATGGGTTCTAAGCATCTGAAAGGCTTTGAGGGAAAAGGGGGGCTGTCCAAGAGAACTGGAAAAAGCAATTCTATTTTCTTAGGGGGTAGGATGTTCACATTGGAAGGATGGAAGGCAAGAAAGAAAATGAAGCTGTGAAACCAATGACAGAAATAGTTATAGAAACTGCACAGAAAGAAATGAGGATCTAGTGTTCAAAAAAAAAAAAAAAGATTTGGCTGTAGAAACAGAAACCAGGGTGGGGTCAGGGGTCACCCTTTGCTGACATTCAAGGGACCACAGGGACTGGGGCAGCAACCTAAGAGCAAAAAGACAGAAAAGGTAGATACTCCTAGATGAGGAGAAAACTAAAGAGAGAAAGCTCAAAGAGCTGAGACAGCAGCTCACGTAGTGCTGGGGAAATGTAGGGAGATGTTTGCAGAAAGTTGGCGTACCTGGAACTGGAAGCTGCAAGACAGGCCATGACATGGCAGCCTCTAGCACTTTAACTGGTAGGGAAAAGACTGAAACCCTGGCAAAGGAGAGAGTGAATGATGAGAGTAGGAGGCAGGTAGCAAGACTGGGGAGAGGGGCATAGAGAATGTAATGCCTCAGTAGCCTGTACCTGCTTTTATCTTCCAGGGACTGTGAGAGTCTTAGAACTGAGATTCTGGACTCTGGACTGTCTACTTGAGCTAGAAAGGACATAACCTGGATATGCTAGGGAGGTATAGGAATATTGAACCTCCTGATAAAGGTATCAGGGGTGCAGGGAGAGAAAATGTGAAGTGGAACAAGCTGGGGTACTTGACAGTAAGCGTTGATGATAAGCGTTGATGACTGCCCCTAGCTAATTGATGTAGCAAAAGAACAGCTGAAAGACTTGTTTTGTGGCTGTCTCACAGAATCCAGAATCCAGGTGACTCATAGAATCCATTCATTGTGTATGCTACACATAACACATTATACCTGGCATTAGGAACTTAAAAACAAGAAGTATTTGCCATCTTGAGGTTTCTGTAGTTTAGCTTTGGGGAGTAGCTCGGCTGGTTGTTCTAGTTTGGGGGCTCCCACTGGGGGTGTAGTTAAGATATTTAATCATCTGAAGGTTGACCACTGTAGGATCTGGTCTATTGATGGTTTTAGAACATGGATATTATCAGGAAAATACAGTCCTACACAAGTTATGGGCAAGGGTGTTCATTTGCAGGTCTTTTCTGGCCTACATTGTGGTACTGAGGACATAGTAACTGACTTCTT
>PVKC010027024.1:0-15913 GCA_004027635.1 Crocidura indochinensis
ACCCATCCTTCCATCATCTATACATTTTCCTATTCAGCATCGGGTTATCTCTCCATTAATCACTATCTATTCATACATCTACCCATTCATCATCTAATTATTCATCTATACATCCATCCATTACCCATCCTTCCATCATCTATACATTCTTCTATTCAGCATCTGTTTATATCTCCATCCATCATCTATCCATCCACCCATCCATCCACAGATCCATGATCTAACTATCCATCTATCCACCCATCCATCCTTCTATCCATTCATTCACTATCTAAATCATTGATTCTCTTCTCGCCCAGCCATACATTTATCTCATTTTTCATTCATCTGTTCATTTATGTCTCATAGGTAGACACATCCTATTTTCTTTCCCCAGCCATCTGCCAATGGATATCTAAGTGACCTTCACATATTGGCTACTGTTAATAACCAACCCAAGCCATTGCTGCCATGATTCAGCCTTAGTTGTATATTTTGTTGGTTTTTGGGGACACACCCTGTGGAGCACAAGTGCTATTCTTAGCTTGGTGCTCAGGGGGTCATGCTATGCTGGACATCAAACCTAAGCCCCCATGAGCCACCCGATGGTTCTGCCTTAAAGACATCTGTGAGCAGAAGCACACACATCACACTAGCTACATGGCACAAGGGTACATGCTAGGTGGTGCCACAGGTGTGGGGTCTCCAGCAGTGAAACTCTAGAAGCAGAAGTCCTGGGAGGCTGAAGGTGTGCTGATGGATGGGGAATGACTGACCAGTATGGGTAGTGCAAGTCATTGACCATAGACGTGCATGAGCCATTGATCATGCCAGACACAGCATCTATTCATTTAGGGGGCAGACCTCCAGTTTTTGCCTTTTTATTTTCTCACAATAAGAGAAATGAAAAGGCACATATAAATTAAATCAGCCACTGTTAAAACCAGCCAGAACCCTAGTCCTCCCTGGACTCTCCTCTTGGTCCTGCCCAGTCCAGCCACACCTGGGTAGCCTCGTCCTCTGCCAGGAGTTCTGACTGCAGGCAAAAAGTTCAGGGCTCCTGAACTCAGCTCCTGTGGGGTGTGTGTGTGTGTGTGTGTGTGTGTGTGTGTGTGCAAGCATTTACCCTCTTTCTGCAAACACTGAGAGTAGAAAGCCCAGTGTTGCCTTTCCAGCTTCTGTGCCTGGAACAAGCAGGGTCCAGGCAGCCGCTGTGTGTCTGGCAGAGCGACGGACCAGGCCACTCTGCTTTCTGCTCAGTGGTCAATTAGGGTGTCCAGCTTGGCCTAGAAAATCACTCTGGAGAGCTGAGCCCCCGCATGGGGTGCTGGGCTTCAGTCAGGATTGGATTCAGCTAAGAGGAATCCAAATGACAGTCTGTCTCCCACAGGGAAATTGGAAGCAAACAGAGAGAATCAGGGAGGAAACTTTGTCCAAGGTTTCGGGACCTACGAACCTTCTAATCAGGGCTCCTGCACCCCTAAGGTACAGCCGTTCCCACTCCCAGATGGCCCCAGCGGTCCCAGTTCTGTGCCAGGTGGCTTCAAGGAGAAAGGGACACAGAAAGGAAGGACAAGGAGCCCGAGGGCCTGCTGTCACGAAAGGAGGTGCAGAGAAGGAAGCTGTGCGAGCAGAGCCATGGAACCACGTGGCCATTTTCAGCTGCAAAGAAGCCTCCTGTGACCTCGTTCTCACTCCGGTGCCCAGAGAGGATCTGTTGCTCTTCAAGAAGGATAATTTAAATTTGGGGAGGAAAATGGACATCTTTGCAGGAGGCTCGAGAAGGGCTGATTTGGGGCAGATGGCTGGGAGGTGCCCTGTTTGGCTCTTTAACCCCTTGCTATGCTGACCCTGTTGGCCATAAGAGTTAGTTTCCCTCCTGGTAGGTCTGAGGACCAAAGACATTCTTTTTTGATGATCAAGAAAGAACAGGTTTGAGGCTGATAACCAGAGACACTTTATTACATTCTTACAGTGCTATATAGGACAAGAGGAACTGGGCCAGAGATGGGTAACCAGGGACATGAGGCATCATGGAGAAGTTAAATATTGGGGATTTGAAATGTTTGGGAACAACACAACAGGTCATAAAAATGACCTTATTTTTCTCTTATTTGGGGAGTCATGCATGGCAGCACTCGGGAGTTACTCCTGACTCTGCACTCAGAATTTATTCCCGAGGGGCCGGGCGGTGGCGCTGGAGGTAAGGTGCCTGCCTTGCCTGCACTAGCCTTGGACGGACCATGGTTTGATCCCCCGGCTCCCATATGGTCCCCAAAGCCAGGAGCGACTTCTGAGCGCATAGCCAGGAGTAACCCCTGAGCGTCACAGGGTGTGGCCCAAAAACCCAAACCCCTCCCCCCCAAAAAAGAAATTATTCCTGGACAGGGCCTGAAGTGATAGCACAGTGGTAGGGTGTTTGCCTTGCACATGGCTGACCTGGGACAGACCCAGGTTCAATTCCTTGCATTTTTATAGCCCTCTGAGCCTGCCAGGGTTGATTTCTGAGCTTAGAGCCAGGATTAACCTCTGAGTGCCACCCTGGGTATAGCCCAGAAACAAACAAACAAAATTACTCCTTACTAGCTACGGAATATAGAATGCCAGGGATCAAACCTGGGTTGACAGCGTGCAAGGCAAAAGCTCTCTCCACTGTGCTATCACTTCAACTGGTCTTATCTCTCTTGACCAGAACTCTCTGTGAGGGAGGAGGGATGACTCAGAGTCAAGCCTGTGAGTGGCCTCTGATTATGGGAGGTTGGTTCCTCTCTTTTTGCTGTCCTTCCCTATGTCTGAGTGGTATGCCTCTGAGACTTCTCTGCAGGATTCCTGGGAACAATTGCTCACAATGTTCCATCAGCCAGGTGGTTTGGTAAGAGCATCACAGAGGGATCCAACACTTGTTTCTAGAACCCACCCTTTCTTGATCATCCAGTCTGGGAAAACTTCCTATACCCAAGGAGGCAGTCATAGTTTCATACCTGAGTACTTTTCTGCTGAGAACTTCAGAATAGCCCTTAGCTAATTGGAGCTGGAGAGATAACCAATGGGTTGAGCACATACTTTTGTTTTGGAACTATACCTAGCTTACTCCTACCTCTGTGCTTAGGGGTCACCTCTGGCAAGCTCAGGGGCCCACATAGAGCTCTGGGAGTCACACCTGGGTCCACCATATGCAAGGCAAGTGCCCTGCCCACTGTATTACCGCACCAGTCCAGCATATGCTTTCCATGCCCAAAGTTTTGGTTCAGTTCCTCCTTGACCAGAACAAACAAAAGACATAAAAATTATTTTGCTGTTACATTTGATATTTGCGATGGCTAGTTCTGCATGTGACAACTGGGTTGATATGTCTCTTACGTCAGACTGAAAGTTGTGTGAGGACAGCCACCTTCTGTCGTGTTTTCTTCTGTAAAGGCAGAACAGATGGATTCACGTGCTTTGGAACTTGGTTTTTTAGTGGCCAGGGAATGATGGGGCTGGAGTAGGTTTTATGGGTCAGCATGCAGGAGGGTTAGCATGTAGTAGAGCACGGATGGCAGATCCAGTTCCTTGGCCTTGACCTCTTTCTGCCTTTGAGTGCAGTATTTTTTACTCCAGTCCTTTCTTTGGAACCCTAGGCATCTACTTAAAGCTCCCAGAAATCTGTCCTTCTTTAGCAAAGCTTTAGTCAAACCTTTGGCTCTTAACATTCCTTTCTTGTCTGCAGCAAATGATCCCATTTTTTCCCAAACTGAGCTGAGATGCCTTGCCATCCCCACTCTGTATCTTCCCAGCCAGGACTCTCAAGACACGGGGGCAAAGTGAGTCAAACCTCTCTCAGCACAGCCAGAGTCGCCTTTGGGTCGTGGCTACATCCTGCCTGCCTGTCCGCCCAGCTTATAAATGGGGATGCCGAGTGAAGGAGTAATCGGTGTCTCACCCCATCTTCCCAACACTCCAGACTTTCAGCAGCCAGCCCTCCTCCCTGCAGGAGGTCCTGCGATTTCTCTTGAAAATGTGCTCCTGCATAAATAATGCTGCAGTTTCCCCCACCTCAAGGCTTTGGCCTCCAGGGACAGCTGTCACCAGGCTGGGAGAGCCGGTCTGCATGTGGCACAGTCACACAATTATTTCTGCACTCCCCTCTCCCACCACCGTGATTTGCACGGGGCCTATGCTGGGGCTTTCAGCAGAGACCTGTCAGAGTCAGATCAGTCTGCGTTTATCTCTCGTGTGTCTCCTCGGCAGCTCAGAGTAGCTGGGGCCATGTCTGCCAGGTCCCCAGGGTGTGTGGCAATGGGGGAGATTTCAGGGGGAGCAGGAGGGTTGGCACTGAGATGGTGAAGGGGAAAGCTAGAAAGCTGCTGGCCTGAATGGAGGGAAAGATTCTCGAAAAGGGTCCAGGATGAGGGAGGAGTCTAATGGGGGCATCCCAAGGTGAGAGATGGGAATGCAGGAGTAGAGAGCAGGAGAAACCCAAATCCTGAGGCTGCAGCCTCAGAGTATTATTCTGGGGGACTGAGACCCATTGTGAAGTCCTGATGTCACACTCAGGGGTGGTCCAGGTGTCTTTCAGAGGAAAAGCACCAAGTCACTAATAGACTTCCGGGGTCCTCAGTGCTGTTTAAGACAGTTCTGAACCCAGTTCCCACCTCCCCAAGTCCATTTCCATGTGACTTAAGGGGACAGCCCAACCCAGATCACTATCAGGGTGTCCCTGTCACCACCAAGTCCCTGTACCTGCAGACACTTTGACTAAAAGTGAGGGGTATAGCAGATGGCTACCAGCTCATGGGACCATCGTCACCTTGGCCACCAAAATTAGGGTGACAGTTGTCCCATAGGTGATGGTCACAAAATAGGCTCGTGCCTTAGTAGACACTCAGGATCAGGTAAGGGGACACTCAGGACTTCATGTCCTTGGCTCCTCCTTCCCTATATCCTGCCCATGGTTTTCCCACTCCAACTGCCCTTACCCTGCCCAGCTCCGGCCTTGCTGTGGGTTTGTGCTTTGTCTGACATTGGTGGTTTCCTGGCCGGGCTGCCTCCTTGGCAGACCTTGAGCTAAGCTTCCTCCCTGCAGCAGCACCTGCAACCCCTCACACTGAGCCACACCAAGACAGTGGGAAACCCCAGGTATGCTGCTGGGAGTCAGGGGGTTCCTGCACAGACAGGTATGTGGCCAAGATCAAAGAGAGTCCAAGGAACCCAAGGCCAAGGGGAGTCCAAGGTTAAGGTGATCCTAGGGTTGAAGTGCCTACAGCACCCCCTTATCTCCTAGAAGGTGGCTCTATGCCACTGTGCTCAAAGAACCCGCCCTTGCTGCACTGAGCATTAAGGGGGTTGCTTTATCCTGAGCACCCCAATATCATGACCTCATCTGGCTCTGATCTCCTGAGGATCTGAGGGGCAGAGGGTATGGGAGGATTGGGCACAGGGCCCCATGGGCTGGTCAGGATCAGAAACAACTGCCACTGGAACACTCACCCCCAAGCTGGGCCCAGATCCCCATACTCACCACTCCCCACCCTAGACCTGGAGTTGGGGAGCTTAGCAGAGCCTGGAGAGACAAGTTGAGCAGAAATGAAGATGCAGGCTGGGAACATGGAGCCAACATGCCTGCAGCTACGGGTAGTCAGGGTTGTGTGGAGGAGCAAAGTCCTAACCTTCAAGGGCTTGTCATCACTTGTCTCTGTCCCCACTTCTTGTCCTCCAAGTGCAGCCAGGAAAGTTAGCAGAGCCCCAGGCTCACAGGTATCTTTTTGTTGTTTGTTTAATTTAGTTTTTTGGCTTTTGTTTTTGTTTTTGGGGCCATACAGGAAGGTGCTCAGAGGTTACTCCTGGCTCTGTGCTCAGAAATTACTCCTGGCGAGTTCAGAGTACCATATGGGATACCAGAGATCAAACCCAGGTCAGCCATGTGCAAGGCAAACACCCTCCCCTCTGTGCTATCCCTCTGACCCCTTTTTTCAAGCATCTTTAGAGACAGATTCAAGCATGCCCATTATCCCATCTGTGACCACGAAAATAGGGTGCTAGTAGGCGGTACCTTCCAGCCAAGCCCTTTATCCCTTCTATTCAATAAGCAAAATGCAGGAAGGCAATTTTCCAGGAGCTGCCTATCAGAAGAAGTAACTTGGAGGGGCTGTGGGGGATTAAGACAAAGCAACACCAGGTGGTCCTTGGTCCCCTAAACAGACACTGGCTTTACCCCACCCCCTGCAGAGGTCACCTACAGACATGCCCCCTACTCCTATTCCAACCTCTCTCATAGCTGCCCTGAAAAGACAGCTGCGTTCAGGCCACATACCTGCCTGTGCAGGACCCCCTTGACTCCCATATTTGCTTGTGGGTGAAGGAGTGATGGGTCCCACAAACCTGGACTGAGTGGAAGGCTGAAGCCGGTTTTCTGGGGAAACTGATGAGGACAGGTGTGGGTAACTCTGAGAACCTTTCACCACTCCAGCGAGAAAGAGCACCATCCCTGAGGGGGGCACCCCTCTGAGAGAGGGAGCATTGTCCCATTGTGAGAGCACCACCTGAGAGAGAGAGAGAGAGAGAGAGAGGAGAGAGAGAGGAGAGAGAGCGAGAGAGAGGAGAGAGAGAGAGAGCATTCATTACCCCTTAGAGGAGGGATCTAAGACTTGTCTTTGGTCCCTGTCTACATAGTGATGCCTGCCTCACAGGACCAGGAAAGTAAGGATGGACCCCTCGACCCAGCTGAAAGGAGGATTTTTATGCTTCAAATGATTTTTTTTTATTATACTAGGGCCCTCAATTGCGACTCATAAGTCCTCTTTACAGAAAGAAACTGAGGCATAGACTCACCAAGCTAGCCAGAAGCAGAGAACACAATTCAGATTGAGATTGGTGCTCTAAGACCCGTATGTTTTACAATCAAGCTCTACCCTGGACTTGGAAGGTTCTGGAAATTTAAATCCCAGCCCCCCTCCAGCTTTCCCATCCTCCCTTCATCCAAGGTGGCAGTGCCCGAGGGAGGGTGGGCCTGGAGCAGGATCTGGCATATGCAAAAGGGAAAATTCATGGTTTGTGTTTAATTACCCTGTGACATACCATTATTTGAAGACTCCACTCAAGACAAAAAAAAAAAAAAAAAGCCTGAGTAACCAGAGCAGGGAGAGTATTTCCCTTGCATGAGGTTGACCCAGGTTCAATACGCAGCATCCCATATGATTCTCCTAAGTGATGACCATAGAATCAAGAATAACTCCTAGCCATCACCAGGTGTGACGCTAAAACAGATGAAACCTAAGTGTCCCTGCAAACCCCTCACTAGAGGAACCCCTCACCAGCATCTTGCTTTCTTATATGCACAAAAATTCAGGGATGTGGGAGCTTTTGTTTCCACATGCAGTGTTAAAAACATGCTGCTGGCACATTTGCAATTCACTCTTTGCACTCAAGAATATGACTCGGAGAGATTTAATTTTACTCCAGAGAGCTAGAGCATGTTGAAACGGGTTGGTTACATCCCTGTCACTGGCTGGTCCCTCAAGCACTGTGGGGGTGACCCCCAAACAAACAAAACACTGGAACCAACTTTACAGAATCACTTCCTTTTAGGCTGGCAGAGCCAGTATATATGAATAATATATGATAAAGTGTTGCTATTATCTACCTATAGTTTCCTTACTTGGACAATTTGGGGTTTTTTTTTATTAATTTTTACATTTACATGTTGAGGTTTTATTTTTCATTTTAGAAACAACATGGCGAAGAGCATTTCCATCTATATGCTTTTCTGTGTATATAAAGGAGTGTTCCTGAAAATGAAATTCCTGGTAGAAAGGTAAGTGCACATTTAATTCAATTTAATACTCTGCCAATTTGCACTCCCAGAAGCCGAGCCTCAGACTTTTCATCTCCCCATGCGCCCTAGAATATTGTCCCTATTATGCCCCTTTTTTCCAAATAAAATAGCTTTCACTTGATTTGCATCTCCCTGGATTCTAGTAAACATCATTCTCGTGTTCATGGCTTCTTTTTTTTCTCCTCTTCTGGGAAGGACATATTCTTTGTTTGTTTTTTGTTTGTTTGTTTATTTTTTTATTACTTGTGGCCTTTCTTAATATATACTGGCTCTTGACCCATATCCGATATCCAACTGTCTCACATCTCATGCACCTTGAAACTCTATGGGCTTGAGGGGACAGAGCAATAGTATATAGCATGTAGGGCACTTACCTTGCATGTGTCAGACCCATGTGTGATACCTGACATCCAATATGACACTCCCCCAGCCTGCCAAGAGTAAATCTTAAGTTCAGAGCTAGGAGTAACCTCTGAGTACTTGTAGGTGTGGCCCCTCAAACAAACCAAACAAAAGCAAACTATGGACTTGAGAAGTCAAAGTGATTGTACAGCAGTTAAGATGCTTGCCTTGTTTGAAGCCCACCTGGGTTCAATCCTCAGCATCTCTGTCCCCCAAACCCTCTGGAATTCTCCTTAAGCACAGAGCCAGGAGTCATCCTTGAGTAAAGTAGGGTATGACCCAAAGATTTAAAAAAAAAAAAACTTTTTTTTTGAGATTTGATTCACATAACGGATCTAAACTAGGAACCCGTTCATGCTGCATTCTCTGGTGGTTGGTCCTTTCCTGTTTTCTCTAAGGTCTCCCTTGCCCTGGCATGAGACTTTTTCCCATGATGCATTTCTACTTCCTTCACTCTTCTGATATTGTCACCATGATCTGGCGTGGGTGCATTTGGGGGGGGGATGTTCCTCTGAGTTGTGTATCAGACTGCAATGTGGTACTTGCTGGGAGGGTACCATGCCCACATTAGCCATGGGGCTCTCCCCATGCTTACCGGGGTTGCTCCTTTAGTCTTCAGGTTCACAGCTCTATTTGTGGTATGGCTGAAGATGATAAGGTAGCATGGGGGATGCTGAACAGGTACCTGCAGTGACCCCCCCCCCCCAGACTGAACTCTGGCCTTGTGCTCAATTGGCAGACCGTCTGTGTCCCTCCCAGTCCATCCTGTCTTCGTGGCACTCTCTTCACTTAGGAAACTCTAGTCTGCTGCGTATTTGCTTGGCTCCTTGGGGAAATGAGACCAACTTTGTCCAGCTATGGTCTCTGTTTTAGAGATAGTGCTGGCGACCCATCTGGAGTTCTCCAGCTTTGCTTTTCAGCCTCTCTGCCTCTATCTCTCTGCTGGACTTGGGGGCTGGGCCTCATGATTATGGGTTACCCCCACCCCTGCCTTTCTTTCATTGGACAGCTGATTGGTGGCTATCACCACTGCCGGTGGCTCTTTGGCTGACCAGAGGGGGAGAATGACAGAATCTGATGGTGAGGCCAGAGCCGGGAAAGCAATGCAAAGAACCTGGGGTAGGCGGCCTGGAGCACTTGCTGCTACTTTCCTGCACCCTGGCCTTTTTCTATGACTCATGCACCCGTTGCTTCTGATTGGTGATGCCAACCTCCCTGCCAAGTAGCAGTGCTGATCACATGGCTCCAAGGAGCAGCAGTCCTGCTACCGGCTGGCATCATGGGCAGCTCTGTGCGGTTCCACTCTGCAGTTAGAAATGCTAAATGGGTTGCGATCAAGGCAGTCGGCCTCACCTCGCCCCGGACGTGCCTCACCTGTTTATTATCTACATGTTTGGCCCAAGCAAGTGATGTGCTGTTTTAATGACGGTGCCGTATGGAATGGTAATAAATCAGATGCCTATTGTTTGGGTCCTGCTTCGTCACGCTGCCTTGGCAACATTGACCCGGCTTGTTTGGCAACTTGTCTCCTCCTGAGGAATTTCAGAGAGGAGGATTTAAGCATCACAAAAGGTCTGTAGGAATTTGGCGGAGGGTTGGTTGGTTGGTTGGTTGATAGTGCAGGAGAACTGGCATCTCTGATCCCGGAAGACACTTTTCATCTGGGAACTGTGTCTTTTAAGCTTCTATCACTTAAGCTCTTAGGAGACTTGTAGGTGTTTCCTGGAATCCTGCTCGTGCCTTCTTGGGAGTGTTGTGTGAATTCACAGAGGCAATAATGGTTGTTGGTTTTTTGGTTTCCTGTTTGAGTATCTATTTTAAAAGTGGGCTATGTCTTGCCCCATAACCTCACTTTTGTGCTCTGTTAGCTCCCTTCTTTCTCATTTAGAGAATCCTATTAGCAGCCTGGAATACTTTCCCCATTCATTCTTTTGTTTATCTCTCATTCTTTTTTGTTTGCTTGTTTTTTCTTTGCTTGAGGCTGTCACCAGCCTTTTTCCACAAAGATGCGAAACAGATGAACATTAGGCATTGTTTCTGGAAAGAACGGGTCACTTTTCTCATATTTTTGCAAGTTGTGAGCTTGAGGAAAGTTCATTATCTTTTAGCTTTGTTGAGATTCTTCTTTTTTTGTAATGAGGAAAACACAAAAATTTTTTTTATCAAATTTGTTTGTTTGTTTTCTTGGTGGGTTGCAAGATAACCAGAGAGCACTTTCCTTTATTAAACATCGGACCACACATTTTACTATACTGAAGCTGTCTGCATTCTGGGTGTTGATCGAAATTCATCCTGAGGAGGACCTGATCTTTCGAACTTGGCTCAATTTGATCGACTCACACTTTGTCTTTCTTGCTTTGGATCTGGGCTATTTTATTCCAAAGTGAACTGAATGTGTCGTTTTCATTGGGCTGGTTTGGGGGCTGTTTTTCTGTTCATTTTCTCTGTCTGGGAGTCACACCCAGCTATGCTCAGAGCTGTTTCTGACTCTGTGCTAAGGAGTGACCCCTGGCAGAGATTTGTGGACTGTTGAGATGTCAGGGATCATGCCAGGCCAGTACCTCACCTTGGTCTATCTGCCCCCCTTTTTTTACTCTTCTCCTTCCTAGTTTCTCCCCATAGCCCTGGTTATGGCCCCCCTCAGAGTTAGGCCTCTCTCCACCTTCAGATCAACTCCCCAGAAGGAGACATAACCCCCACCTCTCAGCTGACCCACGTGGAGCTTTTTAGCCTTTCACACCCAATCCCGCTATCCACCACTCACAGACTGTTCTACCCCAGAATAGAAGCCCAGTTTTTCCAAACAATCCTGCCCATCTCTGCACACGACCACCGCATCCTCCATTGCTTTGGAATCAGCATCTCTTCTCTTACTTGTTTATCTTCTCATCCAAGCCATTCACAAACCCTCTGGCTCTTCTCTTGGATCTGGATGGTTCCAGTATTTCAGATGCTTCTCTCCCTCCTTCTGCCCTTTGGCTGGTTAGGTCAGCCTAGGGCACCTGGCCTTATTTCAGTCCCTCTTTCCTTCCCTCTGGCCACGTTGGCTGCCATCCCCTTCTTTCTCACTGGGATTAAGGCCTTCATGCCTCAGTCTCTGCTGTCTCCTCCCTGGAGGTCTCCAGATATCACTCATCAGCCTTTGCTGGCAAGATCCCTGGTCCTAAGATCCTCTTGCCTATCTTACAAATGACAACACCCCTCTCCCTGTCGCTCCTGCTTCTTGGCAGCACTCATTCTTCTCCACTCAAAGCTCTAGTTAAACAGACTTTTGGGGTCTATCTCCCCAATGACAGTGTCACCTCCGTGGAAATGCTGACTGACTCGTGGGGTGGGTAGCTAGCGTCTCAGCTCAGAAATGTTTGCAGAACCAAGGGATGATTTTTCTCTTACCTGAGAATCTTCTATCTCAATCTCTTTCATCCTTCAAACATATTTATAATAGAGACACGGACAGTATCTTGCTTTTTATGGTTGTTGTTTTGTTTTAGTTCTTTTGGGGCACACCTGATAAAACTCAGGGGTTACTGCACTCAGGAATCATGCTTTTCAGGCTTGGGGAACTATATGGGATACTAGGGACTATATCTGGGTCACCAAGTGTGCAAGGCAGACACCCTCCTCACTGTGCTATCTCTGACCTCATGTTGTTCCCTCCCTCTCCCCATAGATACAACCCCCCTAAAGCTCAGGGCTGGAGAGATATTACAGGATTAAGGCATTGGCTTTGTATGTGGTAGAATCTTTTTGATATAGGTGCACCCAGAGCACTACCAAGAGAGACCCCCTAAGACAGAGCCAGGGCTAAGCACTGAGCACTGCTGGAACTAAATCCGGACCATTTCCCGAAACAAAGATCTGAAGCTCAGTAATGAAGTAATTTCTCAGGGGTGGTGGGTGCAGAAGTGGATTAGACACCCTACCCTCACCAGACCTTCTGTGTACCCTAGACTAGGCCCAGAACTGGGTACTGCAAGCTGCAAGCCTGCTGGTCTGTGCTCAGTCCTGCCCCTTCCTCCATCCCGGAGATAAGGCAGGAGAAAAGGGAGGTACTGGGTTCCCATGACCGTTGCCATTGGGCCTGCATCCAGGGCGGCTCCTGTCTGGTGCCTGCTGACCAGCTGCTGTTTGCTGTCCAGACCTTGCCAGGAGCCTATGCACTGCATACCGCCTGCTCTCTGGCTCCCCCTTGGGGGTGACCCCATAGGCAACACCCACAGAGTACATTAAACCTGAGAACAATACAGGGGGATTTATTTCCCCATTTTCTTCCCCTCTGGGTCTCCTTCAGCCAAGGGCCCCAGCGCTATCTCCACCCTCTCCTGGTTCCCAGAACCCTTCTCAACCGGCCCATAGCTGATTCCTCTCTTGTCTGTCTTCTTGCCCCTTTTGTCCCACACCAGTTTCAGGACCAGGCACATCTTTACCCCTGCCCACATCTCTGAAGCTGTCTGTCTGCACTCTTCTCAAAGCTTGCATTTCTGGGGTACACATCCGCTGGGAGCCCCAGCTCTGAGAATTCAATGAAGTGAATTTTCCAAGTTCCTTGGGCCAGGGGACATTGAATCTGAGTTCTGGCTCTGCATGAAGGAAGTCCAGGTCCTGTCCCTGAAGCCTCAGTTTCCCCCCCAACACTGACAGGGGGAGGGGACAAGTTTCCAAGCTCTGCCTAGGACCCTGTAGACTGGGCTCTCTCCACTTTTAACTGGTGTCAGAGCCAGAAAGAAGCTGCTTCCTGCTTCTCTTGTCTTCCAGCACTTTCCCGCTGGCTCCTCAGTGCCCCAGTGCCCCGGTCTGCTCATCTGCCCACCCTGCATTCACCCTGTGGCCTCCTATGTGCCCGCCCCACAGCAGGGAAGCCTGTCAGGTCGCATCTCATCAGGCAGAGCCGACAGGCTGGGTGGGTGACCTTGTCGGTTTGAAGGACAGAGACAGGCTGGCTGTTCCGCAGCCTCTTCCTGCTAGAGGAGCTGGGAGTGGGGAGTGAGGGGGGCAGCCCTTCTGCCCCATCTTTGTTCCTCAGAGACGTCACAGTGGCCAGGTTGGAAATCCCTCCCTTAGTCCCTGCAGTTGCTGAACAAGGAAAGACCAGAACATTTTAGAGCCTTTTGGTAGCCAAGGTCAGTGCCCAGCAGACTCGGGTGCTGGGTTCTTTCTGGGCCCACCCACCTCCCTGCAGGGGCCCCTGTTTATCACAGTTGGGGGGCCAATTGCTCCCTGAATTTGTCTATCAGGCCCCTGTTGACCCATCTCAGGCTGGACTGAGATTCTCAGCTGGCCAATGGAACCCTGAGCCTACCTGGGCCTCCTGCTTGCCCCCACTGCATGTCCATGCCAGCCCGTTTCACCAGCACATGGCCAGTCTCCAAGGCTAGTCAGGGTGTTCACTTCAACCCAGAGCTTGTAGGGGCTGAGGGATTCCCCCACTCCCTGCCCCCCTGTAGGGTTTCTTGGGCTTAGTTGAACAATTCTCATCAGATCAGCAGGAGAAAACCCCAGTTTAATGACCGGCCTAGGGAGAAGCCACACAATACAGACTCTGAGTCAATGGGTAAAATGGGGGTGAAATGGGAGTGTCTGTCCTGTTCTGAGCTAATGAATGGGGAGGAGGGTTGGGGAGGGAGCACATTGTGCAGGAGGGGGAACTCATGACTAAAACCAGACCAGACCAGACATTCTTATGACTAGATGCACCCACCACAGACAGAACCATTCTCCGACCAAAAGCCTCAATTCTGGCGGACACCTCATTCTCGACCTTTTGGGTAGGGCCGAGGATCTCACCAGGCCAAGGTCAGCCTTGTCCAGGGCACATCTTGCTTTCCTGGTCTCCAGAGAGCCATGGAGGGGAAGAGGATGTAGCCCTCTCTGTGTGCTGGGGGGCCTGAGGAGCAATGGTCAGCAAATGCCCCAGAAAACCCTCCTGGCTCACCTGTGTTTTTAAGCTCGTCAGTGGTTCCTCTCCTGGTTGTGTCTGTCCATATAGATGGTGCCTTCCCTGCCCTGGGGAAGGAGCTGTGACTAGCACCTCCTTCTTAGGGGGTGCCCAAGTGGGGTGGGAGAGCTTGGGAGTGATTAAGTCAGCTTCCTCCTGCCTTTCCTTTGCCCTCGACCCCTCTTCACTCACAAGCCTGATGCTTGGACCAAGGACCCATGAGCCAGGCCTGCCACTGAGGTGTGGATTGGGGTCTGGCCATTGGGAAGCCGTGACATCATCTTAAGAAGTTTCCATCTGTCATCTCTGGCCGTGGCCCGCCATGCGTAGGAGTCGTCTGTGGTTTAATTAGCAGGAGACTCCCACAGCCCGCCATGCTGGAAAAGCAATCAGCAGCCCCCACCCCCAGATTTGCGGGCTGAGCGAGCACTGTGGGGGGAGCCATGGGAGGCTATGGCCAGCAAGGTTTTGGAGGACAAATGAAAGACTTAGGATCTGGTAGGAGGGTCCTGAATCATGTCCACTTGCCTTATAGCTTCAAGTGTAGGTTGTGGGGACAAAGGAGAAAGAAGCAATGAGGGATGGCTGCCCACTGAGGCTTCTCAAGCATGTGGACATTCGGGTTCACTCTGAACCTCAGTTTTTTCTTCTGAGATGTGAGGACCTGGGGGTCAGGGATGCTGTGGTCTCATTTCCCCCATGATAAAGTTCTACATCAGGGGTCTCAAACTCAATTTACCTGGGGGCCGCAGGAGGCAAAGTCGGGGTGATCTTTGAGTGCAAAGTCAGTAGTAAGCCTTGAATATTGGGGTGTGTGACCCAAATAACTAAAACAAAACAAAACAAAAAAAGATTCCTCTAGGGCAAGGCCACAAAATGTTGTACGGAGGATGGAAAACTGCCCGCGGGCCGCGAGTTTGAGACCCCGTTCTACATGGACCCAAGTTTGATCTCCTGCACCCTATAAGGTCCTCCAACCCCCTGCCAGGAGCAAATCCAGAGCCAAGAAGGAGACAGCCACTAAATTTTGCCCTCAGATCCCACCAACAGGGCTATTACTCTAGTCTTATGGCCAAGAGGAAGAGCATAGAGCAGCAGAGAAGGAAAGGGATGATATTCTTTTTTTGTTTTGTTTTATTTTGGGGGCATAGCCTGTGATGCTCAGGATTACTACTGACTATGCACTCAGAAATTGCCCCTAGTTTGGGGTACCATATAGGACACCAGGGATCGAACTCAGGTCTGTCCTGGGTCAGCCGCGTGCAAGGCATTATCACTCCAGTCCCATGAAAGGATGATATTAACTGCTCATAGAGGGCCCATACACAGCAGACCCAGAACTGAGTGAAGGAGAAGTAGGTGGGCCCCAGTGTAAGGAGCTAGGAGAGGTAGGAAAGAGTCCGGGGTTCAAGGCCACTCATGGGATCTCCCCTATGGCCTTGCTGTAGGATGGGACTGAGAAACTCAGTAGTTTGCACAAGCTTTCCTCCCCATTACCCCAGGATTTTCCCTCAGGACCCCCTGGGGTCCCCTCCCCACCCCTTCTGTTCTGTTTGCTGCAACTTCTTGGCCCAGCACAGTGCCGGTTCAGGGTCTGAGGAGGGGTTCGAGAGGAGGATGGTGCTCCTTTTCTCACACTCCCCAGCACCTGTCTCACAGCTCCTCAGAGCAGCTGATGGATGTTCTGCCGGGATGGAAGGTTCGATCTTGGTTTCCAATCTCCTGTGGACGCACCGCTGCGAAAATACAATACGCAATTATGGGAACACGCTATGCCAGGGATC
>PVKC010027025.1:0-15831 GCA_004027635.1 Crocidura indochinensis
AGAAAAGAGGTGATAGAAATTTTGATGATCTGGAGTTCATTTGTTTATTATAGAGCAACTCTTTGTCATATTCCAACAATGACAGCTGAAGGAAGCCAACACTTCTGACTTTTGAACAGTAGTCATATCAGAGCTTTGCTGTAAATACTGAAGTAAGGTCTTTACATATTAGCATCCAAATTGGTAGAAAGAAAATTCAGTGAGCTATATCAAATCACCAGTATTCTGGAACATGTCTATTAAATATTATTTTGTATCTTCTGTTCTATTTCAGTGGTATTTAATACAAAATTTGCTTTTATAATAGTAACAAATGCCTTTTTGATTACTTTCTAGTGCAAATATATTTGTGTGTGAGACCAGAATAAACATTTAATGACATTTGTGTAAGATAATTATTTTTGTTTTGCTTTGTACATTCTAGCCCATACTGTGCCCATTTTTTTTATAAAATGTAGTTATTTGTATATTCATGAAGTCATTTCAAGACATCCTAAAATTTGGTTGACCTCCTGTCATGGGCTCCTTGGAAAAAAACAAGAAGACAGTTCCCCAGATCCCTGAATGTGATATTTCCATAGAGCCACCTGAGATATGAAATATCTCAGGCAATTTCCTCAGCTTCCTACTTAGAGAAAATTCATAGTCACCATGATTATGTTTTTTTATGAGAATTTGAAGTTTCTATCTGACCCAACTAATAAATCCATTTGGAAAAAAATAATGTTCCAAAAAGGTGATATGAAAAAGAGAGGCAGAGAAAGGGTTGATAAATAAGCACATTTGGAGTCTTTAAATTGATTATCACATCTCTTTGGTAAAATATATTTTCTTTTTTTTTTCATTAACCACAAAGGGCATATATCCCTGCCTATTCACAGGAGCAGAGTAGTATCAATAAATATCTGCATTTACAGTACTTTATAATCATTATCTATAAATTAAAATACTTGCATTAGATTATCAATATAAGTGGATAGTTGTATTATTTTCCATGTTTTTCAGATACATTATGTGTAATTAATTAATATTCTCTAGATAAACTGAAGTGCATTGTTAAGTTTTCATTTTACACTAACATTTTATCATTTAGAGCTGACAACCCATAGATGACAACTGTAATAATGTAATATCAAAGGCTGAACATATATATTAACATTCTTTTTTAATGATAAAATATTTCTCCCCCACTGTTAAACTTTAGTGTGAAAATAGTATGCTCTATGGTGCTTTACAAATTAAATTTCTTTTGAGGAGGGTAGTGGGGGGTAGGAGGAATTGTTTCTTTTGAAGCAACACCTAGCTGTGCTCAGGCTTATTCCTGGATCTGTTCTTAGATTACTCCTGATGAGTTTGGGAGACCATATTTGATGTCAGGAATTAAAATCAGAGTCAATTGCATGCAAGCATACTGTACTATTGCTTTGTATCCATACAAATTAAATTCTTTTTAAAATGTTGCTTGATAGATTTTATGGATTTTTGATATATGCTGGGAAATACCAAAATCATATATTTTGATGTCTATGAACTCCATATTATATACTAATGAATAATTTGTCTCATTAGAATAAAAGGAGACATTAGGAACCACCCATTTGATTTTAAATTTTAAATTTAGAGCTTGCAAATATACTTGGTCCTCAACTCTTATATTTATATTAAAGAAGTAAGTAATTCTCCCACAGTTTAAAAAGTAAGCTGTGTCCTTTAAATTTTTACTCATAATTTGTTAACATGTACCTTTAGACTGCTTTTCTATTGATTGTGTGGTTATATGAAAAGACAGTTTTCTACTACTGAATATTACATGTCCCAAAAGTTACTAAACAATTGACATGGAAAGAACTCATCATGCATTACTTCATTAATTCACAGATCACCACAGGAACTGCTTCTATTATTTTCATTTTAGGAGCCAGGAAATGAGTTAATAATAGTGTCACTAGCTAGACACTAGCAGACTTTATTCTTCACCTCTGTGCTCTATTGTCTTGATATTTAACTCAAAGAAATTTATATGTATACCTGTCAATAATCAAGTTTATAGAGTAAGGAGGATGCATAAGATATATCTAGATATAAGAGGTTGTAAAAATATAAAATAGTTTTGAATAAGTTAAAAGATTGATTAATCCTATCCTCCCTTCCCTTCTTTTTTTTTTGGGGGGGGAGGGGGTCACACCCGGCAGTGCTCAGGGGTTTCTCCTGACTCCATGCTCATAAATTGCTCCTGGCAGGCACGGGGGACCATATGGGGCACCGGGATTTGAACCGATGACCTTTTGCATGAAAGGCAAACGCCT
Source organism: Crocidura indochinensis (assembly GCA_004027635.1). Classification (NCBI taxonomy): domain Eukaryota; kingdom Metazoa; phylum Chordata; class Mammalia; order Eulipotyphla; family Soricidae; genus Crocidura; species Crocidura indochinensis. The sequence continues at coordinate 2,307 of PVKC010027025.1, forward strand.
TACCTCCATGCTATCTCCCGGGCCCCCCTTCTTCCACACTGCCTCAGATCTCCCCCAGCATCCCTGCAGCTCGTCCACGCTCATGCATGAAAATATTACGGCTGGCACAAAAGGCTCTGAAGAATGCCTGCCTCCATGCTCAGCTCCAAGCTGATTCTGGAAAATTGAACTGATATTTTTCTATTGGGCCATCCTGCTCTTTGTGTATAGGTGCCCAGAATGTCAAGTTCTGTGGTCCTCTCTGATAAATTGACAGAACACAGACGTTTGGTATTCATGGGTACGCAAGTGATTTCTTCTCCACTCTTGGCAGTCTTTAAGGGTGAGCAGTGAGATCCAATCATTTCAATGATAGGACTTTGATCATTTCTTTATAGCACTTATCATGGTCATTTTGCAAGATGGGCCTCAAAATTACAGATATTTGGATCTTTTATTGGGGCAGGGGTGAGAAAATATAGAAAATAAAATCTGGGGATATTATAGACATTCTTAGGTTGACAACTATAGTCTTAGTTTTCAAGTAAGGCAAGTTAGGTTTCTCATCAAGTTTCAACTTCTTCGGGCGGGCAAATAGTCGAGTCTCTGGGTATCAAAGCTTCACCAACCGGTTTTGAAAGGAAGGATGAAGAAGGAGGTGATGCTTCCTCTCTGCTCTATGTACTTAAGTTCTGGCCTACATTCTTAGATCTGTGCTCATATAAAAAGGAAAATCATCTGTATTCTGGTGTGAGTTTTAATCATTTTTACAGTATTAATGATGAATGAGCAGTACCTCAAGAATCTAATTGCTAAAAAAGCACCACTTTCTTATTAACTGCAAGGAATGTTTAAAGTCTAAAGTGTCCTTTAATAATAGGAAGAAAGTGGGGCCCGAGAGATAGCATAGCGACATTTGCCTTGCAAGCAGTCGACCGAGGACCTAAGGTGATTGGTCGAATCCCGGTGTCCCATATAGTCCCCTGTGCCTTCCAGGAGCTGTTTCTGAGCAGATAGCCAGGAGTAACCCCTGACCCCGCCGGGAGTGGCCCAAAAACCAAAATAATAATAATAATTAATAATAATAATAATAATAATAATAATAAGAAGAAGAAGAAGAAGAAGAAGAAGAAGAAGAAGAAGAAAGCATTTACTTATTTGAATTATTTAAAAAGTTGGGTCTAAAGTGATAGTACAGCAGGTTATCTTGCACACATGCCTTGCATATAATCTACTCAAGTTTAATTTCTGGTAACTCTATAGTTCCCCAAGCCCATCAAAAGTGAACTAGGCTTGCAAAACCAGGAGTAAACCCTAAATATAGTCAAGTGTGGGTTTTGTTTGGTTTGGTTTGGTTTGGTTTTTGGGTCACACCCGGCTGTGCTCAGGGGTTACTCCTGGCTGTCTGCTCAGAAATAGCTCCTGGTAGGCACGGGGGGCCATATGGGACACCGGGATTCGAACCAACCACCTTTGGTCCTGGATCGGCTGCTTGCAAGGAAAACACCGCTGTGCTATCTCTCCGGGCCCTCAAGTGTGGTTTTTAAACAAAGTTCACAATAAAACTTAAAGCAGTAAGATTATAAAACATTCATATAAGAAAAGAGTAACACTTGGAATGTTTTTGTGAGTATAATAAATTATTAAAATATACTAGACTGATCAATGAATGAATGTGTCAGTTTTATAAGTCATGTGCCTACACAGGCAGTTGGTGGGGGATACTTTTAATTTTTATAGAAATTAACTTTGACTATATAAACAAAATGTCTATTGCTAATGAGAAAAAAACTCACATTTTAAAGAATGAACATGATGGGCAGAATAAAATTCATTTCACATGTCCATCTTTTTATAGTATTATCAAATCACAGCACTAGTTTTAAGAGATACTGAGAGTGGTGGAAGGTATTTTGCAAGTTGAGAATCTTTGTTTTAGAAAAAGAAAGCTTGGAATTTATTACTATGAATACACCTGCTGGAAATGTTTTCTGAATTGTATTAATTATATTACTATGCCATAAAATCCACCTATATATAAATAACAACTTAAGAATATATTGACGTTCTTGCTAAATAATTAATGTAGTCACACGTAGTCATTTTTTTGAGGTACAAATATAGAAATATTATAGAGTAATTTATTTGCATCACTCTCTTTGATTGTTTCATTGCTTGGGCAAACAAACCCAGTGATGCTCAGGGATTACTCCTGGCTCTGCATTCAAGTTTCACTTCTGGTGGGACTCAAGAGACCCTTCAGGACATCAGGGATCAAACCTAAATCAGCTTTATACAAGACAAGTACCCTATCGATGACTAGAATCACTGTCAACCCTAATTCACTTCTTTAAAAATACTTCCTTCATAGAATTCAATTAGCATCAACTAAGCAAATCATTTCAATGAAGAGAGCTTGAAAATGAATTTGGTTTGTTCTTGGTTTGGAATAAAGATGCTTGGGCCACGGGCTGTGGTACTTGTAGGTCAATACAATGCCATGGATTAAACAGTCTTTAATGCAAAGCACACACTTCAGTCCTTTGAACCATCTCCCTGGCTGACAACCTGGAAATTTAAACAGGGTAAAACCATCATTAAAATGATAAATGATTAAGGGAAATGTTTTTTAAATAGGTTGCATTTTCTATTGTTGGTCAAAGGGCAATATATAGCTTTAGTTGAATCATACTTGCTTAAAATAAAGTCTAGGAAATTTGTAGAAAGTAACAAATCTTGTTATTTCAAGCTGCCCAAGTCCTAGTTTGTCAATATATTGAAAGTTCAAAAGATATCAATGACTCTCTATATGTGCCTTTTGTTTTATTGTTTTTCTGGATTTTTTTCTTTTCTTAGCATCCCCTTATCTCTCAACTCTTCCATGCCCCTCTATTTGGGGCGGGGGCACACCTGACGGCGTTCAGGGGTTACTCCTGACTCTGCTCTCAGACATTGCTCCTGGCCAGCTGGGGGATCATGTGGGATGCTGGATTTTGAACCCGGGTCCATCCTGGACAGCTGCATGCAAGACAACTGTCCTACTGCTATGTTGTAGCTCTGGACCCTAACCCCCCTCTATTTTGAACTACATATAGCAGTGCTCAGGTCTTACTGCTTGCTTTGCACCCAGAAACCACTTCTGTTTGACCTTAGAGAATAATATGGGGTACAGGGGATTTAAACTGGATAGGCCACATACAAGGCTTCTGTAATATTGTTCTGATCCTTGGGGTTATCATTTTCATGCTATAACTTGTCACATTGTCTTTCAGAGATAGATTATAATGTGATATAATAATGGTATCAGCTATGCCACTTGGAACAAAGAGTTGGGAAGGACATGGTGATGTTAGTGCAGTTTTGTTTGTTTGTTTGTTTGTGTTTTTTGCTTTTTGGGCATACCCCTGACTAGGTGCTCAGAAATTACTCCTGGCTTGGGGGACCATATGGGATGCCGGGGAATTGAACCACGGTCTGTCCTAGGTTAGCTCTTGCAAGGCCTTACCCCTTGTGCTACCACTCTGGCCCCTGTTAGTTCTGTTTTAATATTCTACTTTGTTTTAGGCATACATACTAATTCTAATATGCTTAACTGAATTGAAATGCACTTATATTTAAACATTGGAGAGACTCAATTTTTGTTATATCAATATCTTAATTAATACACTTAATACTTAATAAATACAATTAATAATTAATAAATTAATACACTCAGGTGCATTCATCCATTGCACGTAAATCTCAATTATTTCTTCATGTTTATAAAGCCAGAAGAACAGTCATGAAGAGCATATTGACATATATTCTTACCCCAAGTTGTCAAAGTTCAATGTTTTCTACTTGTTCTACCTTTATTTTTTGTGGGGTGGGGGAGTCATATTGTGAGCCATGTCTGACAATGTTCAGCACTTACTTCTGTCTCTGATCTGAATGACACAGGAAGTTCTCTAGCTAGCCATATGCAATGCTGGTGATCAAAAGAGAGTTAGTCTTATGCAGGGCAGGTGTAATAACTTTTACTCATATGTTTGGCCCTGCTTTGCTTTTATTACTTAAAAGAATAACATAGCTAGATTATTCTAGAAAATGCTTCAATATGCTACTATTTCAGTGCTAAGAATGCAAAGTGATGCTATGTGGTCCATGCTATTTCCTGCCATCTCAGGCTGGGTTCACAGTCATGACTGAGCTTTTGATCTACCTGTATGTGGGAATATCCCCTTTTATTTCCTTCTGAAGTAGGCTGCTTCCTGAGATCTCTTCTTTTCACTCTACCACATTTGCACTACCTCAGGTTGTTCTGGCATATTGGATAATTATATATTCTGTTTTTTTAAAAGGAGGAACTGTAAGCTAGGATTTCTTTTGCTTCATTTATGTTTTATGTATATAACAATTTCAAATGCAAGCTTGTGATTTTAAAAGTATAATTCTGTATGTTGTCAATTAACAAAAGAAACTTAGATATTGTTCAAACACCAAGACAGGTCAATGTTGAAGTACTTAGTGTGACTCATGGCTCCAGGTAACAAAATAAACACAACTTTATTGTATTCTATGGCACATATTTGTCTACCCCTACCTTTGGACAATTAATTTTCAAATTTGTTATCTCAGAATATGACATGGAACACTTTCTCCACATGAGAGTTTGCAGGTCCTGAGGGATACAATTTTGAGTAAAAATAGACAAATCTCTGTCTCCTGGAGTTTATAGATTTCAATTCTGTATTCCTCAGAACAATGTAATTACAACACTTATCAGCAAAGTGCTGTAAAGAATTTGTAAAGAAACTTGGAGCAGGGGAAATAGAAGACCAAGAAAAAATTTCCCTAAGAAGAAAAATCGAACTAATTTCATTTCAACTAGTTACCTGTTTGGACCTTGCTAAACTGGGCTCAGCATGTTATGATACACAGTCTTCCAGTGTTGAATGGAAGGGAGGCTGCTTATTAAAATGTTTTTTGGAAAATTAGGTTCTGTATAAGCTGTTTCTCAGTATGTATGTGTCATTATCATAAGAAAAAAAAAGTATCTTCAATTACGATTCTCTTCCTGCTTCATAATAGCTCTTTCTTTGAGGTTGCAGACTTTTTAGAAGGTGATGAGAAACAATAGATGTAGGCATTCAGTTTGAATACCACATGCATTTTTTTCTTTTCGTTTTCTTTTTATTTTTGTGACTCAAACTGGTAATGCACAATGGTCCTGGCTTGGTATTAGATATCAGACTTGGTGGGGATCAGGGACCATATGTGATGTTGGGGATTAAACTTTGTTCAGCCATGTGCAAGGTGAGCACCCTAATGCTGTACTAGCATTCAGCCCCTAATTTCCTTAGAGATGAAATGGAACAGAAATATTTGCAGCTGAAATGATATGCAACACTGGCATAAGGTACAAACTGTAGGCTTGATTTTATAAATGCACAAGTTATAGGAAATCTTTTTGAGAATCATAAGGCATAAAATGAAAATTTTTATTAGTGTCTGTGCTTCCCTACCTCTCTGGAGAGAGAAAAGTTGGCCTTCTGCTCCTTGGAAACTAGGATTCACACACACAATGAACAAATTTCTACAAGTAAAAGTCAACAATGGTGTTTGAAAAAAAAATAACATTTTTGAATCAAAGAGACCTGGATTTCAGTCCCCGATATTGCAACTCAGAAAAGGGTTATCTCCATTTGTAAAAACAGAAAGAACATTAAGAGGATTAAGTGAGTTAATATGCATGTAAGTACACAGCATAATTCCTTGAACATTGCTATTTATGCCACCTTTTTTCTTCTTTCTGTTATGTGCCATGATTTCTTTTAGTACCTGCTTATTCCCATTTTCAAATTCAGCGTAGCCTGAAGGACAAAAAGGCACAACTAGGCAGATTCCTTGACTCTCCAAGTGCTTTCATTGTTCTTTACTCAGTGGTAATTCTAGTTCTTTTTGAAATGGCAAGTCAAAAAAATTGAATTAAAATGTGGACTCACTGAAGAGCTATCCATGGGGCTATTTGTCAGTTATTTAATTTTACTTTAGATCTTGATTCAAATTTATGGTCTAGTCCATTTGGATAAGAAGAAGTCCCTCATCAAGTTGTTCTTCCCTGAGCATGGTGCCTGGCATATAATCAATACATGATAAATACATGTTATTTTCTTCTATATGCTGCGTATCTGTCAAAGTCAAAGTTAATATTTATCCAATGTCACATATGATGTGTTAAAGGGTTTTCTGCTCACTGACAGACTTGTTTTCAGTAAGAGGAGGGTCTGACTCACAGGTCTGAAAAAGTGCTGTCTATGTAGAATTCACTGTGTGAGACTGTGGAGTATGGTTATAGCTATAGAGTTATGCGTGTGGCTCAACAGTTGGGAGGTACCATTGCATTGTGCATTTTTCAGCAGAGGAGCCCTTGTGGCCTTGCTTTGGAAATGTTTACTGATCAATTACTGTTTGGATGAATTTTCTACCTGAGTCTAGTGCAGAATCTGGAAAGTATTGTTATTTTTTTTTTTTTTACTTATGCAGAACCAGAGTGGAATCTTTCTTGCTGAAGGAGCCATCAATAGAAGAAAGTTATCAAAACCCGTTATCAGTTATCAGAACCTTGTTCACAGCACTCTGTGGCATCTGAGTGAATGAAAGTGTCACATGCATGGTAGCATAAAGCTGTATATGAGGTAACCAAGTATTCTGATAAGACCGAATGAAGTCATGAAATTTCCTCTGATCTGAAACTCATTTCAAAAGGCTCTATGCCTCCTTTCATAGATGGTTCTGGAGATGTCTATGGGAACTCGAGAATAATTACTTACCTCTTCAGTCTTATATCGCCTCCAGAGAAGGAGCTGCTTTATCATATCTTCTTATCAACACTTACAGTGAATAATGACATTAATCTGAACTGTAAAAGAAATGTTATAAATTAGAATACAAGCAATAACGTGTTATTTTGGTGTTGACATTTGAAATCTCACTAAATTTAAATGGAAAGTAAGACAAGTGAAATAAAATATAGTTATCTTGCTACCTTTCTGAAACCAAGTCATTTAAGAAAAACTTGCAGATAAACAATATGTTTTTTTCATTAAGTATAGATCATTCTTAGCTTGTGGTATAATAGTAACTATTTTGTTTTGCTAGAAATTATTTTAAGCAAACCTGTCACTTAAAAAGGAGGGTTGTGTGTTGGAGTGTTCCAAGGTATGTGCTATTCTTATTTGCACAGCCAGTTGTGTGACTCCTGGACCACTGTAACAACAAAGGAAAGTGAAGGAAGAAAAATGCTGAAGAGATTTCATATAAATTTAACCAGGTTTTTTACCCACAACATCCATGTCTGTATGCATCATTACTGAAAAAATTGTGCATATTTATCTTGCAGCGTTCTAAAGTTTAACTCATTGCATCACAGCAGATGTTGCAGAAGAACCTTTTGAACTGTAAACATTGTGAATATAGTTTTTTTTATTTTTATAGTGCATCTTGCTTGGGAAGTGGTGGCTTTCATTTTCTATTGATTTTTAAAGTCATATACTGGCTAGCTATGATAAACGAAATAGTAGAATGGTGATGAGAACTCAGTTTGGAGCCTGTTTCTACTTCCAGAATCCTAGTCTTGACGGATTATTTTCAGCCTTGGGGAATATAGTTCAGTGAGAAGATCAACTCAGGCTGAATCAGGTTGCCCTCATTTTGAAGACAGTCCAGAAATTTTAGTTGGTTATTCCAAAGCAAATATGTTAGGTAATATACTTAAACAATACATTTTTCCTGTTTAGTGCTATTTCCATAATACTACAAAGAATTGAGGAGAAAAGATGAAAAGATATAAATAATTTTCTTCTCTTTACTAGATATATGTAAGGTTTACATGCACATTACTGTTCTTGTATATTTCTGTTACTATATAGTCTTGTAAAAACATCATCTGGGGACATTCAAAAGAGCAGCGAGAATCACAACATAGTGTATAATCTCTCCAAACCACTTTTGTCATATTTACTTACTGTTTTGGTATCATTGTTAAGTGGTAAATTAGATACAAAATCTTATGTATCATAACTGATTCACTCAGGCATTTTTGTAGTGCCTCAGGATGTCTTTGTTATACAGGAGGAACCATCCCCCAAATCAGGAAAGAGAGTACTCTGAATTATAGCTTACAGATTTCAAACACATAATCATTCTGAGTAATGATGCATGCAGACATGGATTTTGGCAATTTCTTGATTTTTTTGTTGTGGGGGTTTTCTCTCTCTCTCTGTGGTGTGTGTGTGTGTGTGTGTGTGTGTGTGTGTGTGTGTGTGTGTGTAAGGAAAAAAGAACAAGAGGGAAATAAATATATCACTTGATTTTCCAGCTGTATGTCTAACAAGGTATTTGCAATTCATCAGATCATCAGCATCTATATTCTCCACTTTTCTCTAGAGATAATATGAAGTCACACCAATAGAAATAGAATTTATACTCAGTAATTGGAAATATCTTATTAGGTGTAAGATTCTCCAGAATAATTTGCTGACTCAAAATGTGACTCATTTTTTAGAGCACATGCTTTGCCTATGTGGTTCTGGTTTTGATTCCTAGATACCCTTAAAGTCCTGAAAAACCCTTTGTTAACATTTGCAGCTATAGCCTTTGTAATTCACTCCCACACTATCTCTGATTAATGTTTTAATTTTCTGTGCTACAGCCAATAATAGTGCTTGAGTAATATATTCAGTGTTCTAATTTGATATACCTAGTGATGAGAGAATTGCAATTGAATCATATCAATACCTGTATTTCAGTAAATAAAATAGAGTTCTCTTGTTAGCCACACAATAGGATTTCAGTAACTATGCTGCTTTGTTCTCTATTGAATCTTATCAAAAAGACTTCTTTAATAAAACTTCAGTAAATGTTGTTATATTTGGTGTCTTTTCATCATTCTTTTTTCAAATTGGTGAAACAGAAGGTGGAGTATTAAATGAATTTTCAGAAAATGTAATTAAGAGAAAGCAAAAGTAATGTGTTATTGAGAAATAAATGTTGGAATCAAGTTTGCTTATGTGGTTTTGGAAGGTATCAGTATATAGACGGGACAATTAGGTTCAATTTTATAGGTTCCTATTGTCAGGTCTTACAAGGAGGGCATTAAACCACAAGCTTTATTCATTTTTGAGATCAGAGTTACAAAAGGATAATATTATGTATTTATATTTTCGAGTATAGAAAATTTCCATACCTGAATTTTATAGAGGATATTTTCAAATATTTAATTAAATTTAAATTTAAACAATACATTTTTCCTGTGTTAGTGCTATTTCCATAATACTACAAAGAATTGAGGAGAAAAGATGAAAAGATATAATTTTCTTCTCTTTACTAGATATATATAAAATATATACTGGACAGTTTTTAATATATGACTAGAATATTTAATAAGTGGATTGTTTCATTAATATTCAGATAACTCATGGTACATAGGCAGAGAAAATTGTTCATCAGGTTTCAAGAGAAAAGCAAGTAATAAAAAAACTTAAGGGGCCGGACGGTAGCGCTAAAGGTAAGATGCCTTCCTTGCCTGTGCTAGCCTTGGCCGAACTGTGGTTCGATCCCCCGGTGTCCCATATGGTCCCCCAAGTAAGGAGCGACTTCTGAGCGCATAGCCAGGTGTAACCCCTGAGCATCACCGGGTGTGGCCCAAAAACAAAACAAACAAAAAAAAAACCTTAAAATGTATCTCAGCTTTAAGCTGAGTGGTCTTTCTATTTTCAGAATAGGGTTAGTCTGGTTGTTTGTAAATAAGAGAGCTAGTAATTATCAGGCTGACCTGCATCTATGACCCACTGGTTGCTATTGCACATAAGCTTGCCACAGTACAGTTGGCTGTGCTGGTTTTTCTCGCCGTTTAAACATTTTAATTTATATTCAACAGTGGTTACATTGGGATAAAATAGAAACTGGTACAAATGCTTGTCATCATTTTTGGATGAGTTTAACCAAGCTTTTAATCACAAAATAACATCCTTCAAGAACAAGAAGCAACCTTTTTCTTTTCTTGCTTCTGAGTTCCATACTGGGTAACATAGGGAGGTGAGGTTGGAATGGTTTGTTGTAAGAATGCAAAATTAGCCCAGTCAATATCCGTTTTGGTTGTAGATTAATTTATACAATGCATAGTACTAATGCCATAGACTTTCTGCAAATGAACTCTGTGCATTCTTTTAGAAGCATTTTTATCAATAGCAAATTGAGCAGCCAGAGATTATATTCTTATTCATGAGAAAAATAAAGTTGGTCCCAAATGTTAATCCATCTGTGCCAGATTCTCCATCTCTGACAAACTCTTTCAATTCAGATATATGTTGAAAATTCAATGCATTTTGAACTGTTTGAGACCCCAACATTCAGCATCATCTACCTATCATTTTAACTACAGAAATTAATTTTTCTTACTAAAATAATATTCCCAAGGCAAGAAAGCTCGAAAACAAAGTTTTTTTTAGTTGAGCTCCTTTCTTTTGGCTTGTATTTGCAACCCCATGTGTGTCCAACATGGCAAAGAGAGAAAACACTGGTCTTTGTCTCTTGCAATATGGTCACTAGTCACTTCACAGTGGCTATGAAGTCATGACCTTGTCTAAACTGAAATATATTTTAAAGGCTTTCCAGTTACATTCTATCATATGGGGCTTCAGAATTCAGAATTTTAATGTTGTAGAGACACCACTCAGCTGACAAGTATTCATAGTTGAGCTGACTTATAAAATGAATAATTATATGTAGTTTTTTTCTAAATTGTAAATATAATCAGCTAGATAAACACATTTTAAGGTTTATTCTTTTTTAGTTTCTGCCTCTATTCTACTTCTGTGTGGGAAAGAATATTTTAATTTACTGTAATAGAATGCTGACCACAACCACAATTGTTTCCCATCCAGGAAAATGATCTTTGAAAATCATCATGTCCTTATTTTCAAGTCTTTGAATAATATTGCCATCCATTCACCAGTATATTGCTGTTAAAACTGTTCTGAAATAGAAAATTTGCAATTTAGATGTCATAAATGAGATCTGTGTTTTAACTCCCATTTGTCTATTTTTTACATGGCATACAAGAATCCATGTGTTTTCAAAACCAAAGAGAAAATCAAATAAACAGCTTGCCTAATGTTGGTATAATTCGAGAACTATTGAGTTTTTCTTTATCACTCCAATCTATGTAGTGTGTGTATACACACACACACACACACACGCACACACATATATTGATTCCATTTTTTCTCTTTTATTCTGTATGGATGATAAAAGTTTTAAGTTTTTAAATTTATTTCTTTAGAACAAAGGTTAGAGACTTTCCAACCTTTGCTCATAGTGTCTGGGAGCCAGTCTTGGCAATTATTAACCCCCTTATGAAGGCCTGAGGTTTAGTTTTCTGGTCTGTGTGGCAGCTCTACTTAGAGTTGGCACTTGATGGAAGCCACCAAGGCTACTTAATTGGAGCTTTCAGGGTCATGAAAGACTCAAGGAACTTTCTATATAAGGCCTGTGTTATCACCCTATCCCCTAGCAATGTCCCCTATTTCTTCCACAAATTACTACAGATGATCAGTATTACTGGACTTATTTGAACATGAACTGCTAGTATTATATTTGGTATGACCTAAACTTCAAGAACACTTCAAATTATTGATGGTATCAATTGTTATCTCTCCTCACCCTTGTCAGCTTACTGCATTATGATTAACAAGTAAAACATAAGTTTAAGGTGTATGGCATTTGAACTAAACGTAGTTATTGAAATGATCACAAGTATTAAGATAATTAAGTAACCAAAGCTCACATCATCGTAACGTCTTTATAAGTGTGTGTGTGTGTGTGTGTGTGTGTGTGTGTGTGTGTTGAAAACATTTAAGATCTGCTGTGGGCTGGGTTCAAATGAACAGAGCAGTAATATAGTAATATCACTATGCTGCACATGGATGAAATCAATGATCAATTTTTCATTTTTTTTTTATTTTGGGTCACAGCTGGTGATGCCCAGGTTACTCCTGGCTACTTGCTCAGAAATCGCTCATGGTGGGGCCGGAGGGGTGGCGCTAGAGATAAGGCAACTGCCTTGCAAGCACTAGCTTTGGACTGACCTGGTTTGATCCCGCAGCATCCATATGATCCCCCCAAGCCTGGAGCGATTTCTGAGAGCATAGCCAGGAGTAACCCCTGAGCGTCAATGGGTGTACCCCCCAAAAAAACCAAACAAACAAACAAACAAGAAGAAATCTCTCCTGGCTTGGGGAACCGTAAGGGACACCTGGGAACCTGGGATTGAACTCAGGTTCGTCCTGGGTCTTCCGCATGAAAGGCAAATGCCTACTGCTGTGCCATGCCTCCAAGTCCAAATTTTCTTACCATTTGAAGCTTTTAATGTTTGACCAACGCTCTTACCAAATTCTTCCCTTTATTCTAATTTTTTGGCCCTTTAATAACCACTTTTCACTCTAATATTGAGTTTGTCAGTGTTTTGTGTTCTTTTTTTACATTACACTTAGAATTGTGTTAATATAATATTTAACTTTCACTGTCTAATTTACACACTTATCAACATGTCAAAAATGGCAGGACTCTGTAGGCCCCACAATGGGAGGGAAAGAAGGAAACCAGCGAGGCAGAAATACTTGTAATCTGGTGAACCTTCTCCCCTATCTCCAATCTCAGGTAAACCCCCATGATGGGGGAGTAAGACAGAGACTAGCTCTCGAAATGAGTGTGGCCCCACATTTGTCCTCTCAATTAGCTCTGACACGACACATATAAACATCACTCTGCAAGGGTGAAAATGGGGAAACAACAGAGACCTCCTCCTTGTTAGAAAAAGGAGATGGTAGCTCTGAAGACCCTAAAAGTGCCAGTCACCTATATAGACTTTCCAATAGGGTGAGTCATTCTCCTACATCGACTCTCACTTAGATAGATTCTCTAACGTTATTACTTTAGAGAAGAAATATGGAAGATGTTCAAAGAACTCAAAGAAAGCACCAGCACAACTTTTGCCACCAATGTTTTTACCATTTCCCTCCCACCCACCCCCACCCCAGCCTGTCTCAGGGCTCATATTTTGCTTCTATCTCTAAATTTCTCTCTCTTTCTCTTTCTGTTCTAACACTGTAATTTGCACTATTATTATTGCAACTATTATTGCACTATTAATATTATATAGCTTTAAATGCACTCACTGCTCTTACTGGAAAGCTCCTAAGATTGACTTGTCCTCCTGATTCTCGTCTCTAATGTCTCTATATTATTATTATACTGTCTTTTATTTTTTGTATCTGAAAGATGAATGAGATTAGTCTGTCTATCCTTCTCTCTTTAACTCATTTCACTCAGCATAAAAAATCTCCATATCCATCCATATATAAGCAAATTTCATAACTTCTTTATTTCCTAACAGAAGCATGGTATTCCTTTGTATAGATGTACAACTTTCTTAAGCCACTCATTTGTTGTTGTGCACCTGATTGATTCCAGATTCTGGCTTTTGTAAATAGTGTGCCATGAGCAT
>PVKC010027027.1:0-15910 GCA_004027635.1 Crocidura indochinensis
CTGCCAGAGGGCTAGAGTGTGCCCAACTTCTCACAGGCACCATTTGACACCCCTATTTAAGACTTTTTTTTAATTACCTTATTGAAACCATTGTGATCTACAAAGTCCTTCATAGTTGAATATCAGAATTACAATGAATCAGGGCCATTCCCACAACCAGGGTCTACCTCCCTCCACCAATGATCACAGAATGCATATTATACCAACACCATTTGTCCCTTGGCCTGCCAGTATAACAGGTCCCTTTAAGTTTAGATTGTTAACGTTTAGGTCCCTTGAGTCTATTGTTGTTGACTTTGGCTTGTGTATTTTGATCTGTCTTCTTTTCCTTCACCAATGCACCTGAGACCACTTGGCCCCTGAGCCGTAGCCTTTCTTTTTGCCTTTCTTCTTAATTTTCTAGAAAAATGCAAAAATTTCAGTTTAAAAAAAAAAAAGTAATCCACCTCCCAAGGTTCTATGAAAAAGGCAAGAGCCCCTATTTAAAAGATAAAAATGAAAAAAAAAAAGGAGTGTCTGTGTGTGTGTGGGGGGCAATGTCCCACTTTTACTGGGACATTCATGGTCCCAGTAAAAGTTCTTTTCAATCACAGTTGTCACAGTCAGGTTTCTATAATTAGAGATCTTAGTTTTTGCACAGATCCTATGTTGAAGTTGGTGTCATGTATCATCTTCTGGCTTCATCTCACCGCTAGGTGGTGAAGCCAGGAAACCTGTCCTGAAAGCAAGTTGTTGCTGTTTTCAGGTCATCAGGGTGTCATATGAACCCACTCCAGTGCAAGTTAGTCCCAGGCAGCATTAGGACATTTCCAGTAAAAGTTTGATTTCTGGTGCTGGTACAGAAAACCATGTCAGTTCCAAAGATGGAATCCATGGTCCAATTGAGTGAAGCCTAAGTTAAGTCACTATGACAAATGTTTAGGGTGAAAGGCCCCACTGCAATATAAAATTTATGAGTTCCTATCTGTATTAGATAAAAACTTTTTACACATAATATTTCTCTATTTTAATGTACCTATGCACAAAGGAACAATGCCACATGATACTACTAGTGCATATGGAGATTAAAAAAACAAGCTAAACAATCCTTATAACTTAATTCTAACATGAACTTAAACCCCAAGAAAAACCTATCTATAAGAATTTCCTACTAAGCAAATCCCAAAAAAGGGATGGGGAAAACTACATCTACATAGGGGATATACAAAAAGAATTATACCTGAAGAAGTATTTCTAAAGAAATATATGAAGGTAATATATTCATTCCATGTAAGTCTGTTGAAATAGTATGGGGTGGGGAATAAAATTCTGAGTGCAACTTCAGCCTACGACATAGACTTGTGGAGTCTGAAAAATGCTCCCAGCAGTCACGGGTCAGAAAATGTCCTCGAGCTGGGGATTTCTCAAAAACTGAATCAGGTAGCAAGCCACAACAAAGGGAGGAGGAAAGAAAACTGGAATCAAGAGAAAATCAACAGCAGTGGCAGTGGCAGCTTATAAATGGGCTGAGGCAGGGCTGGCTGGGAAGCTGTCTTTTCACTTTGGGAACTAGTTGGGGTTGAGGAATGTTCTGGTTCCCGAGGATAGAAGAACTGAGGGTTAAAAGTGTTAAATATGGAGAAACAACAGATCACGGGTGAGAGAATGAAAGAATAGAAAAGAATTTGTAAAGTGGTAAAGGGGGGGAGGGAAAATATATATGTATATATGTATAATATATATATGTATTATATATAATATATATAATATGTATTTATATAATAATATATATGTATTATATATAATTTATATATGTATATATACATATATATATAAAAGGGGGAAGATCTATCTAGAATATAGATAGATATTATGTACATTTCAGACAGACTGGATACTAGACAGGCATAGAGGTGGCCGACATATACACATAGCCAGACACTGAAGATCAATCCATAGGTTGAAGTTGCAAAAGTAACCTAGGTGGAATGGGTCAGAACGCTTAAAAAAAAATAAAGCCAGCAAGTCAGATTTGAAAAGACTTTTTCATTTTCTGGATAAAGCATCATTGGTGAGGGAAAACTTTACTGAAGAAAGGCTTCCTGGGTTAGAATGTGCCTAGAGCATTCTTCTTTATTTATTTATTTTTGGGGGTTTTGGGCCACACCTGGTGACTCTCTGGGGTTACTCCTGGCTATGTATTCAGAAATTGCTCCAGGCTTGGGAGGACCATATGGGATGCTGGGGGATCAAACTGTGGTTCGTCCTAGGTCAGTGCATGCAAGGCAAAAGTCTTGTGCCACTGCTCCAGACCTTGCTTAAAGCATTCTTAAAACAATCATAATTTCAAGTCTAGAATACTAAGTAATATAGTCATGAGCATTGTAAAAGGAGTTTGCACCCTAATGTATCATCTAATGGGTCTTGAGCATCCAGGATCCTTTCCTGGAAGCAAATTGAAATCATGAGCATTATGATTTAATAGGAAAATAGTTTGAATGGAAAATAAATTGTAATAACATACTCATTGAATGAGCACTGTAATGAGTCTATGGCATGCAGTTGCCTATTTCAATGTTATCTGTGGACATGAACATTGGATCATTTAACAGGCTAACACAAGTGGAAAATGAATAGATTAGAGTTTTTGTAAAGACATTAAGAGCACTATATTTTGAGTTTAATATAATATAGCACTGCAATGCGAAAATAGGGCAACCAACCTATATCTCCAAGAACCACTGTGAACAAAAATATTACAGAGTTATTATAGATGCATAAAAATTAAGGCACTAGAAATTTGTATAGTGAGCACTGTAGTGAGAGTACCAGACTTCCAAAAAATATTCTGTACCTGTTTCTGAGAATAAAAGCATTTGAACATTATTGTAGACATCTATAAAGAGCAGTTGATTGGACACCTACTCAGTATAAACAACTATATTTATTGCTGAAGTATAGAAGAGAATGCAAACTTTTATGTTTCTTTATTTTATATATTTATACATATTTAGAAATATAAACATTTTATTTTTATTTATTTTATTATTTCTTTATTTTGTGTTTATTTAATTTTAAATGAACACACTAGACCCAGAGCTGGGGGATGGCACTCCTATGCTCACCTCTTAGATAGTATGATCCAGAGGACTTCTCATGTTCCACTGTAATAACCATGATTAACCTGATCATGGTTACATGGTTACAAACTCTCCATGCCCATCTGTGCCAGCTTCTCACAGCACTACTCAAGGCAACCCTGAAGCTCAATGAGATGGTATCAAGCTGCTGTCTCCCAAGGCAAACAGGCTTGCCGTAGCATGTAGCCCATTTTCAGGTCCAGCAGGTCCACTGAAACCAGAGAGATTTCAGGGAACCTAGGCCAGGGACCTCTATCCTATCACATACCTTTGATTAGTACTCATTAAATTACTCATTTAAAACTCTGATTCTTGGACTTACGTCCAAAGGCACACTTTCATATTGCCAGCAGAGTTTATGACTCTGGCTCTCAGAAAACCATACATACTTGATACATTGAAAGTTGATGTGTGGGGTTGAGCACATGCCTTGTCTGCAGATGTCCCAAGTTTGATGCCTGCCTGTCACTATAGTCTCTCAAGAACCAGTGGGATAAACTTCTGAGCATGGAGTTAGGAGTAGCCCCTGAAGATCACTAGATATGATCTTCAAACAAAAAGATGAAAATTGATGTTTTAGGAGGGACCAGAGAGATAGTATGAGGGCTTAGCACTTACCTTGTATACTACAACCAACCCAGGTTTGATCCCTGCCATTATGTATGGTTCCCTAAAGTCTATCCACGAGCAGTCTCTGAGTGCAGAGCCAGGAGTAAGCCTTGAGCACCACAAACAAAAACGAAAGCAAACATCGGGCTGGAATGATAGCACAGCAGATAGGGTATTGCACACAGCCAACCTAGGTTGGTTTGATCTCGGGCATCTCCTATAGCCCCGAGAGCCTGCCAGGAGTGATTTCTGAGTGCAGAGTCAGGAGTAATCCCTGAGTACAGCCCGGCATGTCCCCTACAGAAAAATAGACCACAGAGATAATACTGTGGGTTAGGCACTTGCTTGCATGAGACTGGCCTGGCCTCAATTTCTGGCATCACATATGGTTCCTGAGCCCTCTTAGACAAGATCCCTGAATGCAGAGCCTTAAGTAATCCCTACACACCACTAAGTGTGGCCCAAAGCCCCAAATGCCAAACCAACAAACAGTAAAAATGACTCCAATATAGGCAGGAGAAATAGACATCCAGAGACATCCAAAAAAAATGGGTTGAACTGAAAGAGATTCACACAAAGATTAGAGAATCATAGGGCTGGAGTGATATTAGAGAGGATAAAGAGCCCACCTTACAGAGTTCAAATCGAGTTTGATGTTAGGCAATACAAACAGTCCCGGATCCCCACCTAGGGTTCCCTGAGCAGAGATGGGTGTGTTCTCCTTTTAGATTTTATATAGATTTTTAGATTTAAATAATTTAGTGGTGCACAGATGAGGCGCAGAATCCAAAGCAAAGAGCCAGTGTAACACAGCCATTCAACTCCGTTCCATGGCTGAGTGTTCCTACTAGTCAAAGAATGCTGCAGTATGGAACAGAGAAAACATCACACTACAACTGTGTCAATGGCACAGGTCTCCACCATGCTTAAGAATGATGATGGTGGGGGCTGGGCGGAGGCGCTGGAGGTAAGGTGCCTGCCTTGCCTGCGCTAACCTAGGGCGGACCACGGTTCGATCCCCATATGGTCCCCCGTGCCTGCCAGGAGCGACTTTTGAGCGAATAGCCAGGAGTAACCCCTGAGCGTCAACGGGTGTGGCCCCAAAAAAGAATGATGATGGTAGCTCTGAAGACTCAAAAAGTACCCACCTATTTAGCCTCTCAGATAAGGACTTTAGAGAAGAAATATGAAAGATATTCATATAACTCAAAGAAAGTTTAGAACAAACTGAATATGGACCAAATAAGAATTGAGAGGATATGTTATTTCAAACTGAAATAACAGGACTGAAAAACCTGGTAGGCAAAATGAAAACCTCACTAGAAAAACTATCCAACAGAGTAATTGAGGTGAAGGCAGAATCAGTGAGTTGGAAGATGAGATGCAAAACAATGCCATACAATAGAAGAAGTTGTAAAGCCTCAAAACAAACGATCAAACAATGGGAAAGGTCTTCAAACAATGGAACAGATGAAAATAGAAGTCTGTTATAAACTCAACAGGAACAACATGAGAATTACTGGAGTCCCGGAAACACAGGAAGAAAACCCCCATGAAATAACAATCAAGGGCATCATTGCAGAGAAACTCTCTGAGCTAAAGAATGCACACAACCAAATCATACCTGCCCAAAGCATATCAGCCAAAACAGATTCAAAGAAAAATACCCAAGACACATCCTAATCATAATGATGAATCCCATAGATAGATATAAAATAATGAAAGCAGCAAGATCAAAAAGGGAAATTATATTCAAAGAAGCATCCCTAAGATTTACAGCAGACTTGTCACAAGAAATCATCAAGGCTCAAAAGCAGTGGTGGGATATAGTGACAAAACTCATTGAAATTAATACATCTTCACCCAACCTGACTTATGTTCAGATGTGAAGGAAAGATACACAGCTTCACAGATAAACAAGAGGTTAGAACCTATACAGACTCTAAAACAATCTTAAAGAACAAACTGAAAGATCTACTTTAAGATAAGGCCAACCACAAGACACACCAAACAGCTACTAAAAGATGACACTAAAGGGGCCCGGGAGATAGCATGGAGGTAAGGCGTTTGCCTTTCATGCAAAAGGTCATCGGTTCGAATCCCGGTGCCCCATATGGTCCCCCGTGCCTGCCAGGAGCAATTTCTGAGCATGGAGCCAGGAGTAACCCCTGAGCACTGCCGGGTGTGACCCAAACCCCCCCCCAAAAAAAAAGATGACACTAAATCCCATGACAATCATCTCTCAACCTCATTGGACTAGTTAAGAGACACAGAATGGCAAAATGGATCAAAATGCTAACTTGAGGGGCCAGAGAGAAAGCTCAGAGGTAAGGCGTTAGCCTTAGACACAGAAGGATGATGGTTTGAATTCCAGCATCCCATATGGTCCCCCGAGCATGCCAGGAGTGATTTCTGAGCATAGAGTCAGGAGTAACCCTTGAGCGCTGCCGGCTGTGACACAAAATCAAAACAAACAAACAAACAAAAAATGCTAACTTGAATCATCTTGTTCTGCCTCATAAATTGAGGGGGGAAAGTGGTACCAAGACCAAACAGTTATATGAATATTGAGTAGAAATAAAAAATGATCAGATTTGAACACCAAACCCAAAGGCAATGACAACAGAATCAATAACCAATCTACAACAAGCTGTACAAGAGAGGACCAGTTACACTACCATTCCAGGGACAAAGGAGGAGCTTTGGGATGCATGCTGGGAACATGGGTGGAGGGAGGACAACACTGGTGGTGGGAATGTCCCTGATTCATTGTCACTATGTACTTTAAATATGTGAAAATTAAAATTAAATATGTGAAAATTAAAAATGTGAGAGATTTGTAATTCACTTTGATCACAATAAAAATTATTAAAAATATAAATAAAAACTCTGCTCAAAAAATGAAAAAAAAAATAAAGCTGAATCCAAAGTTTGGCTGCCGACAAGAAATACAACAGAATAGTCAGAACAAACAGAGACTCAAAATCAAAAGTTGGAGGACAATTATTCAAGCAAACAATTCAGTAGGCTAGAGTGGCCATATTACTTTCAGATAACACAGGTTATAGACTTAAAAAAGCTATAAGGAACAGAGACAGACATTTCTTGGTAACCAAGGGATATGTACAACAGGAAGAAATTATATCCCTAAACATTTACTCACCCAATTATGGGACTGCAAAATATTTAAAACAACAACTGACAAACTTGAAGGAAGATATTAATAGCAACACAATAATATAGGGAGACTTCAACCATGCCTTTTCACCACTTGATAAGGTCAACCAAGCTGGAAACTTACAAAAATATACTAGCACTGAAGGAAGCAATGGA
Source organism: Crocidura indochinensis (assembly GCA_004027635.1). Taxonomy (NCBI): domain Eukaryota; kingdom Metazoa; phylum Chordata; class Mammalia; order Eulipotyphla; family Soricidae; genus Crocidura; species Crocidura indochinensis. The sequence continues at coordinate 7,062 of PVKC010027027.1, forward strand.
CTAAATTGGCCTACTAGGTCTCTGCATCCTCAGAAAACTTGGTGCACATCTTTGTCTAATGAACATGGTTATTCTCCAAAATAGACTACTACATGCTATCTTATAAATCATACTTATATAAAACAAAGAGGATAGAAATTGTACATAATACCTTCTCAGAAATTAGGAGGAAATAACAATCAGACACAGAGAAAAATATTTTGTCACTTGAAAATTAAAAAACTCACTGCTGAACAAAACAGTGGGTCAAGAGAAGAAATCAAAGAGGAAATAAAAAGATTCTTGGAAACAAAAGAGAATGAAGACACAAATGAACAGAATCTGTGGACATTGAAAAAGTGGTACTCAGAGAAAAATTTATAGATTTGCAAGCATTCATCAGGAAGGAAGAAGAGTCCTACATAAATATCTTAAAGGCTAAGCTTATAAAAGTGGAAAGTGATAAACAAAGGAACCAAAAATAAAAAGATGGAAGGAAATAATAAAACTTAGAGCAGAAATCAATGAATGAGAATTCCAAAAAATAATCCAAGAGATCAGAGAAAGCAAGAGTTGGTTATTTGAAAAAATAAGCAAGATCTATAAACAGCTAGCAAAAATCACAAAGAAAGGCAGAGGAAAAATACTTAATAATTGAGTTAGAAATGAATAGGGAAGATTATTGTAGATACAACAGAAATTCAAAGGTTAGAAACCACTTTAAGAAACTGTGCCACAAAGGATGAGAACCTGGAGAAATGGATGAATTCTTGGATTCTTATACATCCCAATGTTGAACCAAGATGATTTATCATATTTGAACAGACCCATCACTATTGTTTCTCAATAGTAATCAAATGGTAATCAAAAGTCTTGCCAAAAACAGAAACCCAGGCCCAAGTGGATTCATAATAAATTCTTTTAAACCTTCCAACAGGACCTACAGTCTATACTTTTAAGGTTCCTCCAGGAAATTGAAGAAACAGAAAAACTCCCAAATAGTTTTTATGAAGCTAACATCACCCTGATACCAAAAGCAGACAGAGATGCCACAAAATAAAGAGAACTCCAGACCAATATTCCTGATGAACACAGATGCAAAGGTCCTCAACAAAATCCTAGCAAATAGGATCCAATGCCTCATATACCATGACCAAGTAGGATTCATTATAGAGATGCAAGGATGGTTTAACATATACAAGTTGATCAACTTAATACACTACACCAACAAAGGAAAAATTAAAACCACATGATCATATCAATAGATTCAGAAAAAGCATTTATTTGATAAGGTCCAAAACCCATTCATGATAAAAACTCAACAAAATGGGAATGAAAGAAACTTTTGTGAATATAATCAAGGCCATTTACCACAAGTCCATGGCAAATATTATACTCAATGGAGAAAATCTGAAAAAATCTTCCTTTAAAATCTGACACAAGGCAAGGCTTCCCCCTCTTGCTATTCTTATTAAACATAACACTGGAAGTATTTTCCATAGCAATTAAGCAAGAAAAAGGTATCTAGAAATAAAAGGGAGAAGTCAAGCTCACACTGTTTGCAGATAACATGATAGTATACTTAGAAAATCCTAAACACTCTACCAAAATATTTTTTTAGAAACAATAGATTCATATAACTAAGTGACAGGATACAAATTTAACCCTCAAAAATCAATTGCCTTCTCATACACAAATAATGATAAAGAAGTAATTGACATTATAAAAATAATCTTATTCACAATAACAGCACAGAAATTCAAATAACTTGGAGTAAACGTGACTAAAGAAAACTATAAATCACTACATCAAGAAATAAGTGTACAGAAGAAAATGAAAAATATACCCTGCTCAAGGATAGGAAGGATTAATATAATTTCAATGACAATACTTCTCAAAGTATTGTATAGATTTAATGCAATCCCTCTAAGGATACTCATGACATTTTTCAAAGAGTGGATCAAACATTCCTGAGATTTATTTGAAACAATAAATGCCCAAGAATTGCTAAATCAATTCAAAAAGATGGGAGGCATCACTTTACCCAACTTTCAATTGTACTACAAAGCAATAGTCATTAAAACAGCATGGTATTAGAATCAAGATAAACCCTCAGATCAATGAAATACACTTGAGTATTCAGAGAATGACCTCCACACGTACAATTAATTAATCTTTGACAAAGGAACAAGAAACACAAAGTGAAGCAAGGAAAGCCTCTTCAACAAGTGGTACTAGGACAACTGGTCAGCCACATGCAAAAAACGTGAACTCAATCACTATCTAATACCATATGCAAATATTAAATCAAAATGTTTAAAGATGGAACTAGAGCAGTGGTGCAAGCAGTAAGGTGTCTGCCTTGCCGATGCTCGTCTAGGACAAACTGCAGTTTGATCCCCCCGGGTCCAACATGGTCCCCCAAGTCAGGAACTATTTCTGAGCGCATAGCCAGGAGTAACCCCTGAGCACCACTGGTGCACCCCCCATAACAAAACAAAACAAAACAAAAACAAAACAAAATGATTAAAGACCTTGATGTCAGGCTTAAAATTATAACGTAGATAGAAGAAAACGTAGGCAAAGCACTCCATGACATTGAGACTAATGGCATCTTCAAGAGAAAACACGACTATCCAAACAAGTGAAAACAGAGATAAAAAAAAAATGGGATCATATCAAACTGAGAAGTTTCTGCACTTCAAAGGAAATAGCTAAAAGAGATAAAAAAAGGTAAAGGTCAACCACAGAATGGGAGAAATTATTCACTCAATACATTAGATAAGGGCGCCAGAGAGATAGCATGGAGGTAGGGCATTTGCCTTGCATGCAGAAGAAGAGAGGTTCAAATTCTGACATTTCATATGGTCCTCTGAGCCTACCTGGAGTGATTTCTGAGCGTAGAGCAGGAGTAATGAGTGCAGCTGGGTGTGACCCCAAAACCACACACACGCACACACACATACAAAATACATTAGATAAGGAGCTCATATCTAAGATATACAAGGTTCTAACAGAACTTAACAAGAAAAAAATCTAACCCCTCTGAAAGGGCAAGAAGCAATGAACAGAGATTTCCTCAAAGAAGACGTAGTGATGGCCAAAAGGCACATGGAAAAATGCTCCACATCTCTAATAATCAGGGAGATGCAAATAAAAACAATACTGAGCTATATTCTCATACCACAGAGACTGACACACATCACAAATACTTAGAACAACCGCTGCTGGCTTGGATATGGGGAGGAAGGAACTTTCATTCACTGTTAGTGGAAATGCTGTATAGTCCAGCCTTTCTGGAAAACAATATGTATATTCCTTAAAACTAGACATTGAGTTCCCATATGATCCAGCCACACCACTACTGAGAATATAACCTATGACCACAAAAACACAATATAATAATGCCTTCTGAACTCTATATTCATAGCAGTGCTATTTACAATAGTTCAAATCTGGAAACAACCCAGATGCCCTACAACAGATGAGTGGCTAAAGAAACAGTTATAAATCTATCTACATACTGGAATGCTACTCTGCTGTTAAAAATGAAGTCACAAAATTTGCCTATACATGGATGGATATGGAGACTATTATGCTGAGTAAAATGAGTCAACAGGAGCTAAACATATAATAGTTTCACTCATCTGTGGGACTTAAGAAAAATAAAAGACAGTATAGTAATAACACCCAGAGACAAAATGCATGAGGGCCGGAAGGACCCATGATATGAAACTAACGAAAAAGAATCGTAAGTATAACCAGAGAAATAACTACACTAAAAACTACCATGACAATGATAGAGAGAGAAATACACTGCCTGTCTCAAAGACAGAAAGGGGATATGGGAGGAGGGAAATGGTGAATGCTGTTGATGGGAAAGTTGCATTGGTAAAGGGTATGCGCATTTTATGTCTGAAACCCAATTATGAACGTATTTGTAACCATGCTGATTAAATAAAAATATTATTGAAATATTTTAAGAAAAGATTAAACTGGATGAATCTTTTAAGACAAAACCTATATTTCTAGAAATATAAAAGGATTTTTGGTTAGCTAGACAGATAGTATTGCTAGCAGGGTGACTTGCACACACCTCAATGCTGATCCAGTGTCTGGGCATCCTGATCAGTTCCCTGACCATCTCCTGGTGTGTCCCCAAACTGAAAACAAAACCCAAAAGGGATTTAAAAAAAGAATTAAAATGATTTTTATTAACCTGGAAATGGCACTAATCTGACACAAGAAAATATGAGATGCATTCACCACCTAAATTGTGCACTCTTGGCTTTTCCCCTCTTGAGAAGCCATGTTTTCTCTTGAGCATATAAATATCTTTCTCTAAGTAAAATTCTCTATGCGAGGCATGAACCCTAACATGAGCGATCTTGCTTCCTTGTTTTCAAGGAAAACATTCACTCTGACCTAGAATTTCATTAGAAAAAGTAGATCAGCAGTCCCTAGGAAATATAGAACAACATGCCTTCCTCTTCCAGTTACCTAGCTTTCCTTAAAGCATGTCTCTCCCTGCTCCACCTTGAACTAAAGAAACTGATTTTGAAAGTGCCCTAAGCCAAATATGAGTTGCCTGCACAAACTCTTCAAATCACAATATTTCTATTAATATAGAAATCTTTTCTTGACTTCCTTCGCCCCCAACACACTCTCCTTGACTTCCTTTTATTTTGTTTGTTTTGGGGTCACACCAGGCAGCGCTCAGGGGTTACTCCTGGCTCTACACTCAGAAATCACTCCTGGCAGGCTCAGGGGACCATATGGGTTGCTGGGATTCAAACCACCGTCCTTCTGAATGCAAGGCAAGTGCCTTATCTCCATGCTATCTCTCTGGCCCCTCACCACAGAGGCAAATGCAAAGTTCCTAGTCAACTAGTGGCAAAAATCTAGGGGTCCCTCTTTTTCCCTTTAAGTCTAATGTCTTCCTATTCTTGAATTGTTTCCAAGTCTTTGGTGATAGGTAGGCCCAAGGCACCAGCAGTCAATGGTCTTCCTAGACATACATGACTTATAGGCCTGTTACTCATCAGTTTTATAGTAAATTATCTAGTTTTTGAAAAGACTTTCTTTCTACCCTGTTTGTACATTTTCCATACAGTTAAGATTCCAAAAAATTCTTAAACCAACACAATCACCATTAACCCTAGCTTTAGAACTATAATCCTATTTTCTTTCCACCCCACATTTCCCAGAATAGCGAGTGGCTTCTTAGACCTTGTTGTCTCTGCACATCTTTCTTTCTTCAATCTTAATATCCAGGTTGACTTGTCTGACTGGCACACTTACAAGCATATTTAAAACCTTCACTAATGTGCATCTCTTTTGATGGCAGTCACTGAAGTAAAGATCTTTACTCCTTCCCATGTGTCACCATGGTGTCTCTTATAGGCTTTAAGTCTGGTCTGTCCCACTATGAAAAGTCAACTCAAGACTCTTCAAGACTGTGTTCTACCTTGAACTTATACTTTACTTGCTTTTCTCTTTGTTTCGTTGATGACCTATTTTTATTGTGGAGAATTGTGTTCTATCTTAAAAACACACTTCTCCCTTTCTCTCCCCTCACACTTTTCTAAAAAGAAAAAGAAGAAAGAAAAAAGAAAGAAAGAAAGAAAGAAGAAAGGAGGAAGAAAGAAGGAAGGAAGGAAGGAAGGAACAAAGGAAGAAAGGAAGAAGAAAGAAGGAAAAAGAAAGAAGCAAGAAGAAAGGAAGAAAGGAAGAAAAAAGAAGAAAGAAAAAGAAAGAATAAATAATTTTGTTCAACGTCTTAACTCTAGAATGCAGGAAGAATTAGATCCTAGTAGATTTACAGACTAAAAACCTAGTCCACTACATCTGATGACCCAGCACATACTAACTTTGTTGCAAATGTTTCTGGGATAAAGGGATTAAAAGAGTGAATGTGTTTTGAAACCAGCAATTTTCTCCCTCATTTCCAACTTTACCAGTGATCCGTCTATTTTCTAGTGAAAAAAAAAAATCAGCTTCCTTCCACCTGGCTCCACTCTTGAGTTCCCAAAGTTGAGTTTTTTCTTTTTTTTACTCCCTTCTCTCTAATCCTGCCTCATCCTGCCTACCCACTTGTTATTTGAATGTGGGTTTTATAAACATACAGACAGATGGAGTTTTTACAACAGGCTAGAACCAAAGTACAAACTTTTATGAACTAAGTGGAGTCCCGGGACAATGTTACAGTTAATGACAATTCCAGTCAGGTGATGAATTGTGAATACTAAATATGGTAATATCCGTGAAAGAGTTTCAAAAATAAGTGGATTGACATCATTAATAATGCTCCATTGTTTTTATTTTATTTTATTTTATTTTTGGTTTTTGGGCCACACCCAGTAACACTGAGGGGTTACTCTGGGCTATGCACTCAGAAGTCGCTCCTGGTTTGGGGGACCATATGGGAAACTGGGGGATCAAACCGCAGTCCGTCCTAGGCTAGCGCAGGCAAAGCAGGCACCTTACCTCCAGCGCCACCGCCCGGCCCCAATAATGCTCCATTATGATAATAAAGTTTAAGGAGTCAAACTCCTAGAATACACCCAGTTCTTTCTTGGAAGTTTGAAGTGTGTATTTGCAAGTTCATCTTTGTATTTGATAACAATTTAGATTAAAGTATGTAGTTAAATGAGAGTAATCCATGCATTTGTAAATACTAATGTCTGTCAGTAAGAAAATTATTTTGAAAAAATAGGCTTCTTAAAATAGCTAAAGGTTAGGTTAATTGCAATTTTTTTAAGGTCGAGGTTAAAAATACTGAAACTATATGTATGTGATAATACAATTTCTAGGAAGTTCCCTAAATACATATATTTTATTTCTGTAATTAAAATCAATGATTCTTTGCAATTATGTTTAAAGATCCTGCTCTTTTTTCTCATGTTTAGTGTGTAAATCAATATTATTTTGCATTTCAAACTATGACTTCCAGTTGCTTCTTTTGCATGCAAAAAGAACATATTTAAATGCATCTTAATTTATTGACATATTTCAAGAGTATTATAAATTAAACACATATTCTTTTATAAATCTTAGGTGGCCCACCCGGGATTTTAACCTGGCATCCCATAAAGTCCTAGAGCACACAATCAAGAGTAATTCTGAAGTGTAGAACCAGGAATAAACTCCTGAGCATCACTGGGTGTGACCCCTAAAATCAAATTAGAATTTGTCACTTCATATTTTTAGTCTGAACATTAGCTATGTGGAATATTCATTAAAACATGAAAATGGGGGGCCGGGCGGTGGCGCTGGAGATAAGGTGCCTGCGCTAACCTAGGGCGGACCACGGTTCGATCCCCCGGTTCCCTATATGGTCCCCCGTGCCTGCCAGGAGGGACTTCTGAGCGAATAGCCAGGAGTAACCCCTGAGCATCACCGGGTGTGGCCCAAAAACCAAAAAAACAAAAACAAAAACAAAAACAAAAAAAACATGAAAATGGTATGAAATTGTATTGAAAAGGAAGCGAGGACAAAAAATGTGAGGTTTCATAAAAACTCGCCTGTTGTACTAGAAAAATATAAAAGGAATTAGACTGAGAAGCAGGAAGTAAGTTCTAACTTCATTTTTGGTCCTTAGAAGCCCCTTTTCTTTGAGGTACTTCTGACCATTAAAAATTTCCCTAAATGAGTAAATGACTTTAGTTTCAGTATACAAACAAGCAAAGGGAAATTTGGAGATTAGGGGAGGGCTTTTCCCCAGGAAGGCAATGGTTTCCTCCTGCAAGACATGCACTTCAGCCTTTGAGCTATTTACCCCCAACTCAGATTACAATATAATTGAATTATCTGGCTGTGTTTCAACTTTATTAGAAGGCATCAAGAGGATTTGAGGGGCGGGGCTAGGGGGATGGAAAGGACAAAGTACTTTGTTGTCTATTCCTTTTGCCCACATCTTCAATTCTGAAATGTTTTCCCCTCTTCCCCAGGAGTGTTGAGAAATCTGAAAGGGGACACACTATTCCTTTGAAACTCCAAAATCTGGTTTGTATTTTTTTATTATTTATAAAAGTGCAAATTTTATTTATTTATTTATTTTGTAAAACTGCGGGTATTGGGGGCTTAGAGGTGCCCTGACAGTGCAAATAGCAGGGGGGAAAAGGAGATTCTCAAAAGATCTGCTCTATGTACACTTGTCCAGCCCTGGGCCTTCAGGAAACCAACCCCCAGCAAAGTCAGGAGTCAATTCTATACAGCATTTCGGAAATCCAGCATATTTACTGCAGAAAGAGCCCCCGCAGAACCAGCTAGCATTTGGCTTTTTTGCTTGGTTCCCAAACACCCGCATTCCCAATCCCTACCCTAAGTGTCCGGAGTGACCAAACCTGTGACCTTTGGACACAGGCAAGGACTTGTGCGTGGAGAGGAAAATCCCGCAAGGAGCCTTTCAGTCTGCAGGGCAGAGGGCAGGGGCAATTCTATACGTGGCATAAGAAGGCAGAAGAGCCAGGAAACGCTGGGTGTCCCCCGGCTTTACCGCAGAGCCCCAAGAAAGGTGTGTCTCTCTCTCCCCAAGGCCGCCGCACAGAGGGGCAGGACTGTGAGTCGTGTAGAAATGGGAGGCGTCTTGCCGCTGTTTATTTTTGCCTAGCAACCCGCAGCCAACGGCTTCCCTTAGCAGCCGTCCACGCGCGCTTCTGGGCCTCCCGAGGTCCTGGTCTCGGTCCCGGCGTCCTGAGAGCGGCCACTTGGGTGTCAAGAACTTGGGGGAACCGAGCGCCTTGGTGGATGGTGGCAGCCAAGTTGGGAGGGCGTCCCCCTCCTTGGCCAGCGCTCAGGGTCACCGGGTTCCACCGGGGGCTTCGCTGATCGAGGTGATCCCCCCTTTTTTTTCACCCCTTTGGGGAAAG
>PVKC010027028.1:0-15914 GCA_004027635.1 Crocidura indochinensis
TTTTTTTTTCTCTGAAAAATACTGCCAGATGCTGGTGTTCAGTGTAATTTCTTTGCCTGTTCGGTTACAGAAAGTGGTGCTCAGTTGTAGAATGTATTGTACCTTTTAACACCTGATGTGTACAGCCCGTGTAACAGAAAGGGCAACAATAAACTAGCAGCCCTATCCTACAGAAAGAATATGGCAGAAAAAAAAAAAGACCTTGTAAGCACAGTCTTAGTTTCTTTTGTTGTCCAGGATAATTCTAATTCTTGAGCCTCCCAGAAATTGGAAGCTAATAAAGCAACTCAAGTTTCAAAAAAAAAAAAATAAAAGCAGATGGTACTGGCCCTAGGTTTTGAAACTATAGCCTTAAATCACAAAAGGTTTCTGTCAATCAGTATGGTGGGTAAGTTTCTAGAGGGTTAGAGCTTTGTTACATTTATTTATGTTTGTTTGTTAGTTACATGTTCTCCTCTACTTCTTAGCATCATTGTTATCTCTATTATGTTACAGCTATAGGATATATCAGAAAATAATTTGACATTTTTGCAGGAGAGAAATGGTATACTACATATATAAATATTTTTTTTGGGGGGGGAGGCCACATTAGGTGATGCTCAGGGGTTATTCCTGGCTATGCACTTAGAAATTGCTCCTGGATTGGGGGACAATATGGTATCCAAGGAATCAAACTACAGTCTGTCCTACTCTAGCACCGGCAAGGTAGACGCCACTGCCCAGGCCCCAATATTTTTAAAGAGATTGACATCACAATTTCAAAAATGTTGAAATAAAGCAATGTGATGGTGTCAGAATTGATAAAATTCCATAGCTTACGTTTATTTACGTTGAATGAATGGATATATATGTGGTAGTTAGCATGAATAATTATACTTGCAACTGCCCCATACATATTTTATCTTATAATACATGTGATTTCAACTATGTTTAGCAAGTATTATTTTCTCAATTTAACAAATGAGAACTTAGAATATTGTTAATAAACAGAAATAATTTAAATAAATTATTTTAAAAGAGTAGAAGAAATAAGACATCAACAGTCAAATATATGACAATGCACATTTCATTTCTATATATTTTTTCTAAGAGAAGTGCATAGTTAAGCAGATTCATAGGCTTATAATTGCTGAGGTCAATTCAAATTTAGTGAATTTCAATGCTGCTTTTATAATAATAAACATTTTTTATTGTCAGAGTTATGAAATCTTGTCTTGCCCTTATAGGAATCTCTAGTTATTATGATAAAGCAGAGGCATTAATGGATGTACAGATTGTCCTATAGAAATTCACATTTTTGATCTATTATATTTCATTCCATTCATATTGATGTCACTTGACTATAACATTGAACAATTTTTTTGGATTTTAAGTTACTTTTTCTTGGAAATTGGCAAGAGATCCAGTGTACATTAATTTTTAAATCTGTAAAGAGAGATTTAATTTAATTGAAACCTCTTTGGAGCTCTCTCAATTTAGAACCATACATTTTTAGGAACAATGGTGGTAGCCTTGTCAAAGTAATGAAAAAAGTAACTTTTCCTATTTTATTTCAGAAGTTACCCGAAACACATGCTGCAATTTTAAAACAAATGGTAGGTTAAAAAAACTTGTGTTGTTGAGGTGAAAAATAAGAGCATTGTTTTTAATATTCTGACTTTGTTTTGTTTTAGGGCTAAATCCAGTGGTGCTCAGAGGTTATTCCTGGATTTATACTCAGGAATTACTCGTGGAAGTTTTGGGGAACCATATGTTGCTGGGAATTGAACCCTGGATGAATGGATGCAAAGCAAAAACCTTACCCACCATGCTCTTGCTCTGGCTTCATAATACTCTGGTTTTAATGTCAATACTACAATTAATGAATTAATTTTAAATATTGGAGACTTTTGTAAGAGAGACTTAGCAGTTGTCATTGTATTTTACCTTGAAATTGCTTTGTGATGATTTAATGTAAATTAATATAGGAAAAACTGCATATAAAACCAAATTACCATATATGTAATTTTTCATTTGTCAATGTGTATCCCTCCCACACTAGATATATAAGTGTAACTAGTCACTCATTTTTATGGTAGTTTGTTTAACTCTACAAATCTGTACAAAAGCAGTTCGAAAACATGCCACAACTTGTGATTAATTTGGATAGAAAAAATGCATGCGTTATATTTTCTATCTGATATTTTGAGGACGACACTTAAAGTTTAAGTGGTTCTAATGGGTGAGCCCACTTGTACCCTCTTATTGTGAGCCCTACAACTTTGGTAAGTTTAATTAAAAACTTTATAAAAATATAAAAAATATGTGTATATATTTTATGAAATTCTATTTAATGATGGAGTCAGCTTAGGATGGCTTAAACAAAAAAAATATTCAAGCTCTTGACTTGGCAGAACTTACTTTGAGACCATTAAGGAAAACCTTACCCTAGGCTATTGCACAGGTCTCTTACAAAAATCAAGATTTCTTAGTACAGAGACCCAATTCTGACAACAGAGACTGAGCAGAACCTTTGGAACCATAATTTCCTAGACTTTGGCTTAGGGAACGAGCAAAAACATGGAGCACATGATACAGAAAACTGAGCACACCAACAAGGTTGGAACAGAACCTCTAGCACCTTAAAGATTCTATCCTAGGCCTTATCCTAGGACCTGCGCAAATACCAAGATTGCTTGCTACAGTGGCCTGATTTTCTCATCCACAACCAAGAGGAAAGGTTCCTGACACCACAAAAACAAAACAAAACAAAACAAAACCCTGAGATATGGCAATGAGAAGGTATGGAGCCAGTGGTTGTTCCCATGAGAATATGCTTTAAGAGTTAAGAAACCAAAAAAAAAAAAAAAAAAAAAAAAAAAAAAAAAGGTAACACCAAACCCTGCCACTCCAGTACTTCTTCTGGTTTTGTTTTGTTTTGTTTGTTTTTGATATTATTTTCCTTCTCTTTTTTCTTCCACTTTTTTCTTTCTTTTTCACTCTTATGGATATTATTCAGTGATTTTTTCCCTTTATTTTTTTTAGTAGTTTAACCAAAGTTTTTCTTCTCTTTTCCTTAACCTTTTTATCTCCAACAGAATAGCATAACTTGAATAATTCAGCCTCATAAATTGAATGCGCTGATAACACCAGGTAGCATTATTCCTTGTTTGCATGGGCACATTAAAATGGAAAATACTATACATACAAATGAGTTCTTATCTTATAGAGATGGGAACACACAAATCTTGTGGTGCAATAGAGACTTACAAACCCTGAACATTGACATGATGACCTGGTCTCAGAGGTTTGGGTATTTTCCAGTCACCCCTGAACCAGGGAAGTCATCTACGAAGCATCCAACATTGTTTATGACATCACCTGGAAGCAATCCTCTACTAGGGAAGACCCTACTGCTGCTCTGACATCGATTTACTCAAAGGAGTCTTCCCTGAGAAGACCTAAACAACATCATCGACCTGCATACTGGACAGGGCTTTCTGCATTGCCTGTTAATTACAAGTTGAAATTAGATGCTGCTCTGTACCATACTGACTTTATTGTAGCATATACAGATGCCAGGACCCTCTATACAGAAACGTGAGATCAACAACAGAGACTGTGAAAAATATAACTGTGTGGGCACTACAGACAATGACTGGAATTGGACAAACTAGTTTGCCTGGAGCCTAGAAATAGTCTTATGTCAGGAAACTCCAGGGTTGGGGTCTCTTTGTACGTTGGCAAAAGTTTTCTCTTCCATGAACTACATACTTTGATGGGCCCATGCAAACAATAATTGCCACATTAATATTGTTTTTACAAACAAACCTTTAAGAAACCACTAGTACAAATATCTGGAACTGGAAAAAAATGTTTACAATAGGGTTAACATATATGCTTTTAGATGCACTAGCATTCTGGGGGATAAAGGAGGGTGATAAGGGATATATGCTTAGGAACAGGGATGAAGGGAGGACAACACTGGTGGAAAGGTCTCCATTTATTGTCACCATGTACCTTTAATATCACTGTGTAAGATTTGTCGTTATATATTCGAAAAAAAGTATGTTAAAATAAAAAGAGTAAGCATAAAAGAGCATTGCATAAACCATAAACCTAGTTTGTCTTTACTCATGGTAAAAGGAAAGAGTAGTCTGGGTAATATCTGATAACTGCTGGGCAGAGTGATGGTAGAACTGGTTATAAATGGAGAAGTATAAGAAACAATTTGAAGGTAGAATTAATTAATTTTGGATTATATTATTCATAGTAAGGTCCCAAGGGAATTCAGTGGAGGAATAAATATTCTTTTTTTTTTATCCCCGGCATTAGGACAATATGTCAACAACTGTTCAAATAGTAAGATGGTATCATGGAGCTGTGAGACGAGGTACAAATACATAGTAGTTATACTCTTCCTTTGCCATATGAATGCCAGAGACATCTCAGCTATTCAAAACCCGTAAGTAAAACATATATACACAGAAGTAAACTATGTATAAATTATTCATGTGTAAGGCCTTACTGATGAATCACTTTGCAAATAATGGGCTACATCTCTAGCCCCTAAGCTATTACTTTTTAAGAACAGTTGTTTATCAATGTAAATTTGAAGAAATAATGTTCTGCATTCTTAAATTTTTTAAAATAATTTTTATAGATTTTTCTAATTTTGTAGTATCAATGATAATATCTACCTTTTGATCATTATTATTCTAGATTTGTTTCCTTCAATTTATGTTTCAGACATACCCAGCAAGGCTCAGGGATTACTCTGTGCTCTGTGCTCAGGAATCACTTCTAGAGGGTCATATTGGATGCTGGTACTCAAACCAGGTAGGCTGCATGCCAGACAAGTGTCCTACCCACTGACAATCACTCTGGCTCCTAATTTTCTATTTTTTTTTCTGTTCCAGGGATTCTTCTTTTTTCTTTTTTTTATATTTTTTATTCTTTGGAACACCCCCTTCACCAGTGCAACATTCCCACCACCAATGTCTCAAATCTTCCCCCCCTCCCAATTCACCCCCACCTGTATTCCAAACAGGTTTACCAGTTCCCTCATTAATTCACATGATTAGGGTAGTTCTCTGTGTAGTTGTTTCTTTTTTTTTTTGGTTTTTGGTTTTTGGGCCACACCCAGTGACGCTCAGGGGTTACTCCTGGCTATGCGCTCAGAAGTCGCCCCTGGCCTGGGGGACCATATGGGGCACGGGGGATCGAACCGCAGTCCGTCCAAGGCTAGCGTGGTAAGGCAGGCACCTTACCTCCAGCGCCACCGCCCGGCCCTGTGTAGTTGTTTCTATAACTGCACTCATCACTCTTTGTGGTGAGCTTCATGAAGTGAGCTGGAAGTTCCAGCCCTCCTCCCATTGTCTCTGAGGATTGGTGCAAAAATAACTTCTATTTTTCTCAGAACCCACAGATGAGTGAGACTATTCTCGTCTCTCTCTCCCTCTGACTTATTTCACTCAGCATGGTAGATTCCATGTACATTCATGTATAGGAAAACTTCATGACTTCATCTCTCTTGATGGCTGCATAATATTCCATTGTGTATATGTACCACAGTTTCTTTAGCCATTCGTCTGTTGAAGGACATCTTGGTTGTTTCCAGAGCCTGGCTATTGTGAATAGAGCTGCAATAAATATAGGTGTGAGGAAGGGATTTTTGCATTGTATTCTTGTGTTCTTAGGATATATCCCTAGGAGTGGAATAGCTGGGTCGAATGGGAGCTCAATTTCCAGATTTTGGAGAAATCTCCATATCACTTTTCATAGAAGTTGAACTAGACAGCATTCCCACCAGCAGTGGATAAGAGTTCCTTTCTCTCCACAACCCCGCCAGCACTGATTTTTCTCATTTTTTGTGATGTGTGCCAATCTCTGTGGTGTGAGGTGATATCTCATCATTGTTTTGATTTGCATCTCCCTGATGATTAGTGATGAGGAGCATTTTTTCATGTGCCTTTTGGCCATTTGTATTTTTTTTTTATCAAAGTGTCTGGTCATTTCTTCTCCCCATTTTTTGATGGGATTAGATGTTTTTTTTCTTGTAAAGTTCTGTAAGTGCCCTGTATATTTTGGATATTAGCCCCTTATCTGATGGGTGTTGGGTGAATAGTTTCTCCCACTTGGTGGGTGACTCTTGCATCCTGGGCCCTATTTCTTTTGAGGTACAGAAGCTTCTCAGTTTAATGTATTCCCATCTGTTGATCTCTGCTTCCACTTGTTTGGAAAGTGTAGTTTCCTCCTTGAAGATGCCTTTCGTTTCAATGTCATGGAGTGTTTTACCGACGTGTTGTTCTATATACCTTATAGTATCAGATCTGATATTGAGGTCTTTAATCCATTTGGATTTTACCTTCGTACATGATGATAACTGGGGGTCTATTTTCGCTTTTTTGCAAGTGGCTAACCAGTTCTGCCAGCACCACTTGTTGAAGAGGCTTTCTCTATTCCACTTAGGATTTCTTGCTCCTTTGTCAAAAATTAGGTACTTGTATGTCTGAGGGACAATGTCTGAGAATTCAAGCCAATTCCACTGATCTGAAGGTCTGTCTTTATTCCAATACCATGCTGTTTTGATAACTATTGCTTTGCAGTACAGTTTAAAGTTGGGGAAAGTAATGCCTCCCATTTTCCTTTTCTCTAGGAGTGCTTTAGCTATTCAAGGGTGTTTATTGTTCCAGATGAACTTCATAAGTGTTTGATCCACTTCTTTGAAGAATGTCATGGGTATCTTTATAGGGATCGCATTAAATATGTATAATGCTTTGGGGAGTATTGCCATTTTAATTATGTTAATCCTGCCAATCCATGAGCAGGGTATGTGTTTCCATTTCTGTGTATCCTCCCTTATTTTCTGGAGCAGGGCTTTATAATTTTCTTTGTATAGGTCCTTCGTATCTTTGGTCAAGTTGACTCCAAGATATTTGATTTTGTGTGTTGCTATTGTGAATGGGATTACCTTCTTATCTTCCTTCTCTTCCCTATCATTGTTAGTGTATAAAAAGGCCATTGATTTCTGTGCCTTGATTTTATAGCCAGCCACTTTGCTATATGAATCTATTATTTCTAGAAGCTTTTTGGTAGACTCTTTAGTATTTTCTAGGTAGAGTATCATGTCGTCTGCAAACAATGAGAGCTTAACTTCTTCCTTTCCTATCTGGATTCCCTTGATATCCTTTACTTGCCTGATTGCTATAGCAAGAACTTCCAGTACTATGTTGAAGAGGAGTGGTGGGAGCGGACAGCCTTGACTTGTACCAGAATTTAAAGGAAAGGCTTTTAGTTTTTCTCCATTAAGGATAATATTTGGCATTGGCTTGTGGTAAATGGCTTCAACTAGATTGAGAAAGGTTCCTTCTAGTCCCATCTTGCTGAGAGTTTTGATCAAGAATGGGTGTTGGACCTTATCAAATGCTTTTTCTGTGGCTATTGATATGTTCTCGTGATTTTTATTTTTCTTCTTGTTGATGTTATGTATTATGTTGATAGATTTATGGATGTTAAATCATCCTTGCATTCCTGGGATGAAGCCTACTTGATCGTAGTGTATAATCTTCTTGACGACGCATTGGATTCTATTTGCCAGGATTTTGTTGAAAATCTTAGCATCGGCATTCATCAGGGATATTGGTCTGTAATTTTCTTTTTTGGCAGCATTTTTATCCGGTTTTGGTATCAAGATGACGTTAGCTTCATAAAAGCTGTTTGGGAGTATTCCCGTTTTTTCAATTTCATGAAACACTCTGGTTAGGATTGGTAGTAGCTCCTCTTGAAAGACTTGAAAAAGTTCATTTGGAAATCCATCTGGGTCTGGGCTTTTCTTTTTGGGCAGATGTTTGATTACAGTTTCAATTTCCTCAGTAGTGATGGGGGAGTTTAGATAAACTACCTCCTCCTTATTTAAATGTGAAGGTTATATGAGTCCAAAAAATTTTCCATTTCTTCCAGGTTCTCATATTTTGTAGCATAAAGTTTCTCGAAGTAATTTCTGATTTCCCTTTGAATCTCTGCAGTATCTGTCGTGATCTTCCCCTTTTCATTTCTAGTACGTGTTATCAGATTTCTCTCTCTCTTTTTCTTTGTGAGTTTTGCCAATGGCCTATCAATCTTATTGATTTTTTCAAAGAAACAACTTCTACTTTTGTTAATCTTTCGGATTGATTTTCGGTTTTCCACTTCATTGAGTTCTGCTTTCATCTTTGTAATTTCCTTCTGTCTCCCTATTTTTGGTTCCTTTTGTTGGTCATCTTCTAACTTTTTGAGCTGTGTCATTAGGGTATTCAGGTAAACCCCTTCTTCTTTCCTGATGTTTGCTTGTAGAGCTATAAATTTTCCTCTCAGGACCACTTTTGCTGTGTCCCATAGATTTTGGGTAGTGGTGTCTTCATTATCATTTGTTTCCAGGAAAGTTTTTTTTTTTTTTTTTTTGTGGTTTTTGGGTCACACCCGGCAGTGCTCAGGGGTTACTCCTGGCTCCATGCTCAGAAATTGCTCCTGGCTGGCACGGGGGACCATATGGGGCTCCGGGATTCGAACTGATGACCTTTTGCATGAAAGGCAAATGCCTTACCTCCATGCTATCTCCAGGGCCCTCCAGGAAAGTTTTGATTTCCTTTTTGATTTGAACTCGGACCCACTGGCTGTTCAGTAGCATGTTGTTTAATTTCCAGCTGATAGTATCTTTCTCCTGTGTGGATTTGTAGTTCACATCTAATTTCAGAGCCTTGTGGTCGGCAAAGGTAGCTTGCAAGATTTCTATCCCCTTGATTTTATGGAGTTATGTTCTATGAGTCAACATATAGTCTATCCTGGAGAATGACCCATGTACATTGGAGAAGAATGTGTATCCAGGTTTTTTTGGATGAAGTGTCCTATAAACATCTACTAGTCCTCTTTCTTCCATTTCTCCTTTCAGGACCAGTATGTTTTTGTTGGCTTTCATTCTGGTTGACCTATCGAGTGTTGATAGGGCCATGTTAAAATCTCCCATAATTATTGTGTTATCATTGATTTCTTCTTTCAAATTTGTCAGTAACTCTATTAGATAATTTGCTGGTCTCTCATTGGGTGTATATATGTTTAATAGTCTGATTTCTTCCTGTAGCACATATTCCTTAATTAGAACATAATGACCTTGCTTGTCTCTTACCACCTTTCTGAGTATAAAGTTGATGTCATCAGATACCAATATGGCCACCCCAGCTTTTTTGAAGGTATTGTTCGCTTCTATGACCTTCCTCCAGCCCTTGATCCTGAGTCTATGTTTACTCTGTCTTTTCAAATGGGTTTCCTGCAGACAGCAGAAGGTTGCTTTCAACTTTTTGACCCACTTTGCCACTCTGTGTCTTTTAATTGGTGATTTAAGTCCATTAACATTGAGGGAGATGATTTTTATAGGGTTTGATGTCATCTTTGTAGATAACTTTCCTGTATTTGTTGGTCTCTCTTGTCTTAGAGTAGACCTGTAAGTTTCTCCTTTAAGCCTGGTTTATCTTCTGTAAAGTTTTTAAGCTGTTGTTTATCCATGAATCGATATAAACTTCCTTCAAACCTGAACGTCAGTCGGGCTGGGTGCAATATTCTCGGTGAGGCATTCATTTCTTTCAGTCTTGTCACAATATCCCACCACTGTCTTCTGGCCTTGAGAGTTTCTTGTGACAAGTCTGCTGTAAGTCTCAGGCATGCTCCTTTGAATATAATTTCCCTTTTTGATCTTGCTGCATTCAGTATTCTATCTCTATCTGTAGGATTTTTCATTGTAACGATGATGTGTCTGGGGGTGTATTTCTTTGCGTCTCTTTTGGCTGGAACTCTTCGGGTATGCAGGATTTGATTGCATGTAGTCATTAACTCTGGTATTGTCTCTTTGATGATGTCTTTGACAGTTGATTCTTCGTGATGATCTTCTATTTGGGTCTCTGGGACTCCAATGATTCTTATTGTTTCTTTTGGGTTTATCAAAGACTTCAATTTTCATCTGTTCACATTCCTTGAGTACTTTTTCCATTGCCTGATCGTTTGTCATAAGTTTCTTTTCCCATTTCTTCTGCTGTGTTGAGTTTTTGTGCATCTCATCTTCCAGTATTATGATTCTCTCTTCAGCTGCTGAAACCCTGGTGTCGAGGGCATCCACTGAGGTTTTCAGTAGAGCTACCGTGTTTTTCAGGCCTGCTATTTCAGTTTGGAGTTTTTTGAGTTCTTTCTTTTTGTTCTGATCTGATCGATCTATGCTTTCTTGGATTCTTTTTGAGTTCTGTCTTTGTTTTCTGTTCTGTTCGATCTATGCTTTCTTGGAGTTTTACAAACATACTCCATATTTCTATTTCAAGTTCCTTATCTGAGATATTAAACAGAGGGTTGTGATTTTTAAGATCATCCAAAACATCATCCTCATTCTCAGTGCATAGTGTTTGCCTACGAGCTTACCGCATTGTCAAGCCAGTAGTGTGGTTTTTCCTGCGTGTTGTGATGGTGTTTAAAGATTAGAAAGAGTGCGCGGCTGCGAAGCAAAGTGGAGCGGGCTTCAAGAATTCAGCAAAGAAAGCAGCACAGAAAGAGAGTCCCCTCAGTTCACAGTTCCCCCAGTAGAGTGCAGTAGGGCAGAGTCTCCCGTAGGAGGAGAAACCAGCTCTCCAATTGGGAATCTCCTTAGCCAGCCGGTTCTTACTCACTGATTAGTCAGCTGGCAGCCCCAGCTTGCAGCGACCCCTGGATTCACTCCCCAGGGCTCTGGTCTTTGGGGAGAGCTCCAAGAATTCAGCAAAGAAAGCAGCACAGAAAGAGAGTCCCTCAGTTCACAGTTCCCCCAGTAGAGCGCAGTAGGGCAGAGTCTCCTGTAGGAGGAGCAACCAGCTCTCCAATTGGGAATCTCCTTAGCCAGCCGGTTCTTACTCACTGATTAGTCAGCTGGCAGCCCCAGCTTGCAGCGACCTCTGGATTCACTTCCCAGGGCTCTGGTCTTTAGGGAGAGCTCCAAGAATTCAACAAAGAAAGCAGCACAGAAAGAGCTCATCTTATTCTTTGTGATGTGTTCCATTCTCTGTGTTGTGAGGTGGTACCTCATAGTTGTTTTGATTTGCATCTCCCTGATGATTAGTGATGTGGATCATTTTTCATGTATCTTTTGGCCATTTGTATTTCTTCTTTGTCAAAGTTTCTGTCCATTTCATCTCCCCATTTTTTGATGGGATTAGATGTTTTTTCTTGTAAAGTTCTGTCAGTGCCTTATATATTTTGGAGATTAGCCCCTTATCTGATGGGTATTGGGTGAATAGATTCTCCCATTTAGTGGGTGGCTTTTGTATTGTGGGCACTATTTCCTTGAGGTGCAGAAGCTTCTCAGTTTAATATATTCCCATCTGCTAATCTCTACTTTCACTTGCTTGGAGAGTGCAGTTTCCTCCTTGAATATGCAGGTAGTCTCAATGTCCTGGAGTGTTTTGCCTACATGTTGTTCTATATATCTTATGGTTTCAGGTCTGATATCGAGGTCTTTTTCATCAACCAAAAGCTTAATACTTACATTACTCTAAAATCTTGGAATTTTAAGAAGTATAACAGTTCTGGGGCCGGAGAGGTGGCGCTAGAGGTAAGGTGTCTGCCTTGCAAGTGCTAGCCAAGGAAGGACCACGGTTCGATCCCCTGACATGGTTCCCCCAAGCCAGGGGCAATTTCAGAGCGCTTAGCCAGGAGTAATCCCTGAGCATTGAATGGGTGTGGCCTGAAAAAAAAAGAATTATAACAGTTCTAAAAACTCTAAAGAGTAGTCAAATTATTGCTTTTGGATAGAACTTTTGATCATTTAGATATTATTTAAAGAAATGAATTACTCACTGCTTTTTGAAAATAGCAAATATTTTATTTGGGCTATTTGGTTTAAATGAAGGGGAGTGTGGTCTATAAAATTTGAAGGGTAATGTTTGCACATTTTCTCTTGTGTGTTTGTATATTATGCTAGAACTATCCCCTTTAATTCTTTACCATTAACTCATTAAAAATGTCTCTACATTTAGGCCAAACTTCCAAGGTGCTTGACCTTTTTCATATTATTTTGGACTGACCAGAGGGAGTAGACCTGGCATTTCATTACTTGGTGGTGCACTTCAGATCATGTGGATAAGTAAAAAAGACTTTTTTCATTATGAGATAAGAATAGGTCATGTGAAATATAGGTGCAGAGCTGTGTTTACTGTTATTAGTTCCAGCCATCAAAAGAAGGAACTATAATGTAATTCAGATTTTATTCTGATATCTTGAGGTGATAAGAAAGGCTGTATATGTTCATCTTTAGTTCTGTACTGAAAGGTGTAACTAACTTAAACATATTTTGTAACTGTAGGAAATGTTTTTTCACACATAGACACAGTTTGGGCATATATTTATTCATCTATGTTCAGTAGAGTTTCCCTTTTGATCAGTATCAAGATGTGAGAGACATGTGACCTATAGAGGGAGACAGAGACTGTGTCAAGATTCAAGCTATTAAGGGGGGAAAAGGATGATACCAGGACTAGTCATATGAACATGTAGTGAAAATAAAAAATAATCAGACTTGAACACCAAATCCAAAGTCAATCACAACAGAATAGATACCCAATCTACAACAAGCTGTAAAGTGGAGACTAGTTGTACTAATATTCTGGGGGGTAAAGGAGGGTGATACGGGATACATGCTGGGAACAGGGGTGGAGGAAGGACAACACTGATGGTGGGAATGCCCCTCATTCATTGTCACTATGTATCGTAAATAATTCTGTGAAAGATTTGTAATGCATTTTGTCACAATAAAAATTTATTAAAAAAGATTTAAGCTAGTAGAATGAAAAAAGTATTTATCACTTAAAAAAAAAGACAGGTACTATTCACGGTCAGTATGTCTGACTTTAAGTCCACAGAGGCTAGACATTTCTGAACATAGTCATGCAAGCCCATCACATTATTGTCTGATAAAGAATGAATAGAAAGGAGTTTCCAAGGAACTTTGGGCTTCTATTCTGTAAGTGTACCACACTCAAGGAAAATAAGTTGCAATATATAAATATATATACATACATATTTTTCTTTTAAGAGACTGATCATAGGTTATAAAATGGCAATTTATTTTGAGGGCAGTTCTATTTTATCTTTCTGTGAATAGTCATTACTCTGGTCAAAGACTTTCTCTGTATTTATTTTTCTCGTGCCTGTTGATAGCATCTGTAGACCATGTGTATCTGTGTGAGATGGTGAAGATGAGGAAGAGTATATATACAGAAAATTTCTAGTAATCCTTATCCAGATTTTCAAGTTTATTTTTTATTAACTACTTCAAATAAAATTGCAGCAACTCTAAGGATTAGTTGATAGAATTTGTCGAGGGTCTCCTGACAAAAAAACATGAATTTCTTTATCAGGACTAGCATTAATGTTTGTCTCTTCCCAATCTCACCCCAGACTCTAATCCATACTTTGTGCTAATTGGGACTATATTAGTTGCTATTCCTGCTGTAAAACAAACAGGCTGGAGTAATACAAACAATATTTAGCTATTCAAAGTAGAGTTTTCCATTATACTTTAGTACCCAAGGTGCCTTCTTAAGAGAATATGTGAGAAGAGACACTTATGTATCCTTGAGTAGTTAGGAATTGCTAAATAATAGGAATAAAATGCTAGAAATGGAACATCACTGAAGGATTTATGAGTAGACAATTCTTATTGCTTGGATTCTGAAAGGAGCTATTTGTTTTGGAAAGCTGGAAGAATGCTAAGGTAAAGAGAAAAATGCCTGCAAAAGTCAAAGATAGTGATTGCCATGATCCACATGGCAGCAACGGGCCACTTTATTGAAATTCTTAATTTGTAGTATGCTTGCAAATGTATTACAACAGGCTCTCTTAAAAATGTTGCTTTTATCAGCTGCCAATTTTCATGGTTTAAGTATCCCCTGTATTCCTGGTTTCAAGTCACCAATGTGCCAAATGATGAATGAATAGGGAATAAATGTTCATACTCAACTTTTGTGAGTTTATCTGAATAGGTTCCAACAATCCAAAGTCCTTTAGCATCCTGCACCACCCTCAATGCTTCTGTGCCCTGGTCTTCCATGAATTCAGATCGTCATTCTTATTTCTGCACTAAAACTGCCCGACTTGAATCTTATTGTACTGATTTGTGAACAAGATGGGAGAAATTATATTTCTTTACTTCTCTTCTCTGGAACAAGCAGTAGTATCTTGGAGGCTGACAACAATATTTCTTTATAATAAGGAGTCATATTTTTTGGTCTGGAAGATATTTCTACACAAACACCAGAGACTATAAATTTAACTTCCATCCTAGCAGAGAAACACAGACATGGCTCACTAAATATTAAGTAAGACAGACAGGCTTGAGTTTTAGTCAAGTAATAATAAAGTGGCCAATGCTAGAATTAAAAGTGACAAGTGATAGAAGATAGAATATATAAGCAGAAATCTGGGGCCCGAGAGATGGCATGGAGGTAGGGTGTTTGCCTTGCATGCAGAAGGACGATGGCTTGAATCCCAGCATGCCATATGGTCCCCCGAACCTGTCAGGGGCGATTTCTGAGCATAGAGTCAGGAATAACCCCTGAGCACTGCCCCTTGTAACCAAAAACCAAAAAGAAAAAAAAGAATATATAAGAAATCTATACCTCATAGAATTCATTTGAGAAGCACCCTTTTGTTAATTAGGTATGATCTTTGGACAAATGAACAATGAAAGTTCTCTAGAAGTTAAATATTGCATGCCCTGATAAAAGGATATAGACTAGAAATCATGGTATAGATTAGGAAATAAAATGCAAAGAATGTTCATTAGAATCATAAATTATTCCCGTTGGCCCTGGCAGACTGTGTTCCTACTGCATAAGTACTTTAATCTGCATTCAATGTAGAGGAATTTGTTTAAAATTCAGCTTGGCAGAGGTAGAAGTTACTGTTAGTTCTTATAGTTCTTAGCCACCCACTCTTTCTGTTAATTCCAGAACAATACTATAACTGTGTGGCTATTTCCTCTTGCAATAAAATTATACCTGTTGTACATGTTGTAAGCTAGAAGTGCCAGGAAGTTTACCATCAGAAAATGACTGAACATAAGTACTTCTGCTTGATGGTGGGAATGCTGCACTGGTGAAGGGGGTTTTCTTTTTATGACTAAAACCCAACCACAAACATGTTTGTAATCATGATGCTTAAATAAAATTGTAAAAAATAAATTGTTCAACTTTTATTTCTATACTATTGATTTTCAGATTAATATCCAGTGACCACTGGGGAAACTCAAAATCCTTTAGGAGGTCTGTGACATCAGACCTCTAATTCTTATTTTCTAAGCATGTAATATGGAAATCCTGAAAGTTACAGCACTCTGATAAGTTAACTATATGCACTTATATATCAATATTTATTTTATTATGTAATTATAATAATATAATTTTTTATAATTATATGTAAATATAAAAATAATAATAGTTTTAATATTTAATATAGTATCATGGAACATAATACAAACAAAACCCCTTTAGAATCTTCAGAAAATTTTTGTTTTGATTTTTGGGAAACACCTGGTGGTTCTCAGGGTTTACTCCTGGCTCTGAACTTCTGAATTTCTTATGGTTCTAAGGAAACATGGAATGTGAGGGAGAAAATGGGTCAGTCGTGTGTGCCAAATGCCTAATACCCTGTCCTATCACTCTGGCCCATTTCTTCAAAAAAAGTTTTTTTTTGTTTTTTGGGTCACACCCAGCAGCACTCAGGGGTTACTCCTGGCTCCACGCTTAGAAATCGCTCCTGGCAGGCTCGGGGGACCATATAGGATGCTGGGATTCGAACCAATGACCTTCTGCATGAAAGGCAAAAGCCTTTCTGAGCACAGAGTGAAGAATAACCCCTGAGTGCTGCCCAGTGTGACCCAAAAACCA
>PVKC010027029.1:0-15913 GCA_004027635.1 Crocidura indochinensis
CATCCCTTATGTGCATAGACTCTAGCATTTAATGAACACTGGAAAAAGCATTTTTATAAAGGGGTTAAAGAAATAAAGATTCTTTTGCTAGGAGTCAAAGGCACTGAGTAATGAACTAAATATATCAAATGAACAAATGCTTGCAAGAATGATGAGTTCAGTTTGTCAGGGAAATCCTAATGTAGTTATTGTAGATTAAATGACCAATCTCCGAAGATTTGATTTTTTTCTTCTTCCTATAAATCACTAGAAGGAGAAATCTGGGCAATTTCTTGGATCTAATTGTTCCTGATTTTTTTCTAACTGCATTTTTTATTCAGGTCACCATATCTAACTTTTCCCAATACAGTCATTTTGTAATCCACTATGCTCTGAAAAAGCCCATTTATTACCCCTTAGGGAATTTGAATAGTTGCCTCAATTTCCATACTTTTCAGTCTAAATTAAAAAAAATATCAGACATCTGCAGGAAATACATTTAAATATTACTATTGGCTTTTTCAGCATGGTGGGTTTCTGAGTAATTTATTTTTTTCTTTGCAAGTTCTCTACATTTGTTCTGAATTTTCCTTCATAATGATAAGGAACTCAAGAAAATCTTGAGAATTTTGTGGGAAAAATAAATTAGGGATGTGATATGAGTTAGAAAATTTTAAATTAATGTCATTCAAAAATACAGGAAAAACTGAAATAAGAGAGTGTTTTATTGGCAAAAAGTATACTAAGTTTTGAGCATCTAAGCAGCACAGGCTATAAACAAGTTTCAAAAGGAAATGGGGGATGTGGTTTTCTGCCAGGTAGAACAAGAATGTTCTAGCTCTACTGGGCAGACTGTAAATATGTATAGTCTGAACATATTTAGTAGTTTTTCAGAATGCATATTTATGACTTGTAATATTGCAGCCATAAAGGTGTGGTAAACATGCAGTTATATAAGGTGATGTTTTTCATGTTTATTGCATATTCCCTAATGCAACTATACAGTAAGCAAACATAACCATGTATCTCATGTACAGAAAATGGCATAAAATTGTCATCAGAATGAATGTTTCAGAATGGTAATGGAAAAAAGCTAATTGCAGATCAAGGAGGGCTCCATTACAGTCTCTATGCTCAGTACTGTCCAGCTAGAGTCTAGGTTACTTTTATAAGACCCCATCCTTTCTGACCTTAACAAAGCCAAAGACTCCAGAAAGGAATAGTCACACCCTCCATAATACAAGCCTCAGGCCAGTCTGTCTTCCCTTTATGAACCTCTTCAAAGTATTGGAAACAGAAAGAAGGGACACTCCATTACAATACATTTTCATTACTAGGTTACACTACTGAGAAATCTACTTAATTTTTATACTGTGAACAATTTAAAGAGAGAGAGAGAGTTTAGAGCTATTTTCACTTGGGCAGAAGCTTTCTCTATTCTAAACTATGGAATTGCAATGTATTAGCACACTACATTAAGTATATGATAATATAAAACATTAATGTTAACTTAAATAGCAAATAAGATTGAAAGCAATTTATTTGTGATAAATTTTGTGTTGTCTTCAAGTTCTAGTTCAAAATTTCCCTTTATAATAAAAATTCTCTGCCTCATAATCCATCATTTTAACTAACGAAACTACAATTTAATTAATAAAGCTATTATCACTAAAGTATCTTCCTAATCATTGCTGTGTTTATGGCAAAAAAATTCTGTTGCCATGGAAATCTTAGTGTCAAAGTCGCAACTCAAAGAGCTCCACTGAAGTGTAAAGCAAAAAGGAAATGAGAATTTAGTAAAGAGAAACTTCTTCCTTAATATATTTTTAAACATTAAAATTATGGATGGAAGCTGAATTTTACAAGTGACCCCTTTTTGCATAACAAGTAGTTATGTAGAAAGTTCTGCATATAAATTTGGAAATGCAAATAATTTAGAGTATAACTAAGGAACTTATGATTAATAGAAATTGTACAGAGAATTGGCTTCAATTTAATTAAACATTTATTGAGGCTCCACTACTTATATTAAAAAATAATATTTTCAAAGATTGAGTTTTCTAAAAATGAACACATGTAAAACTGATAATAGTTTCAAAGTTATTATTCTCATTAAAAATCCCAAGAATGGAACCAGATCTGAGCTAAGTGGTTATAGTTGTATAATGATGGCAGTCTTAAGTCAAATTAAATAGTTAATTACTGACACACAAGCCAATAACCATAAGAAAATGCTTAAAACAATAAGATGAGGAAAGTAAAGGTTGATTTTTAATATAGAAATGCATTATATTAGCAAGCAAGCAGCTACCCAATAGAGCAATTATCCTACTTAAAAATACATAAAATTGATCATGTAAGCAAGTACCTACTCAATAGAGCAAATGTTCATCTTAAGGAAAAAGATGAGTTTACCAATGAGATGGGCTGACTGTGGGTTATTGGTGTAGGGTCTCCAGTGGTGGAGTTGTAGAATTGGAGCATTAAATGTTTGAACCTCTCCTATTAACAGTACTGTAAATTACAACTGTGCCTAAATAAAAACTGGGTTTTAAAAAATCTTTACTTTTATTTTACAAATGCAATAATATCTCTTGAACATTCTTTATATGATTGATTCATCCTCCTTATCCAAGAGGAAATCAATACAATTAAATAATACCTGATGATTAACAATTATATTAACTGGCTTTTAAAAGTTTAGTATTTTTTTAGTACATACATATGTAAGCATTTATAATGCCATAATTATGGCTTTTCTTTTTCTTTTTTAGGGCTTATTCCTAGCTCTGCACCCAGGGATCACTTTCTGCAGAGCTCCAGCCCTAAGAGGTACCAGGATTGAACCCTGGTTGACTGAGTGTGAGGCTAGTGACTTGTCTGCTATACTCTCCACTCCCTACATCATGTCTTTATAGAAATATTTCTTATATATCCTTCTGTATCATTTCCATCTTTTGAAGTGTCCAGATATATACCTCTTTAATGTATTAGTAATGATTCATTATTTTTCTAATATTTGTACTTTTATGATATATGTAGATGAATCATTGTTTATCCATTTGACACAAGAAACATTTAGTCAGGGCTTCTTTCCTTTATTACTATTTTACTTGTATTGGCTGTTGCAATTGTGTCATTGAGTATGTTTGCTCAATTCCTGGGGCCTACCAGTGGGAATTTTTTTTTTTGGAAGCCTGCCACGAGCACGTCAAACCTGAGAAAACAAGAGTGAGTGGGGAGAGAAATATTTTGCAGCCAATAGACTCCACTGTGTGTCTCACTACCATGATGAGATTTCTAGGTAAAAAGGGAGCAGCCTGGAGTCTGGAAAGGTTCAAAGAGTGACTGCCACTGAAGCAGCACTATATCTCTGCAGAAGGAAGAATCTTCAGGCTTGTTTCTATGGACCCAAGAGAGCCCAGAGGGGTCCCAGGCTGCAAGACTACCTTGCTGCAAGGCTCTATACAAAAAGAAATACACAGACTGGAACTGTAATACTTGCTGATTTCTCCTTGAAAACAACCATCACCAAATAAATCAAACCAATAAATAAACCAAAAAAAATCAACCAACCAAATTAAAATAAACATTGAAACCATCGAGGAAAGCCATCTTCCTACTGATACAAACAGATTTTTCTAGCTGGATAGATAGTTTGAGGAGTAAGGTGCTTGCTTTGTATACACCTGATCTTGGATAGTTCCCCCGCACATATGGTTCCTCCAAATATTGTAGGGATCACTCTTGAGTACAGAGCCAAGAAGAGGCCCCCAAGAATAGTCAAATACTATCTCCCTCCCCAACCCCACCACTACCACCACCTCCCACATGCAGGCTCCTACTTACCAAGTCAAAAAATTCAAACAAGTGACCTAAGTTTATATAAACCACACTCCAGCTTACTGCTCAAAAACTCCCCTCTGCTTTTGTGATAATAGAACCTATCTGGACATAGATTATTGTGGACATATATTATGATCCATTTCTTCAATAAGTGCTTTCTAGATTTTACTACCATTGAATAGTTTGCTAGTCATCAGTGTTTAGAGTGAACTTTTGGGTCCAATACTTTATCTTTTAACCTCCTAACTCTGGGCAATTTTCACATATGTAGATAATGAACCAAAAATTATTTAGTTAGTTACATTTTAATTTTTAGGAATAGAACATACCAATTATTTTATAAGATGTATTTCAACTAAGTTTCCAGGCTTTGCAGATACTGTGTTATACCAAGTTATATCCAGTAGGAAACAATGATATACCTAGCCTCAAGTTAAAGGAAAGACAAGGACATGGGAAGACTGCACTTAATATATTTTTGAGTTAAAACTAAGACCACTAAGTGAGAAACACAAAACATACAAAGCTAGGTGCCTAGAGATGCTATTAAAAGCCAAATGAGCTGGGTAGAAAGTGTTCAAGGAACTCTGGGAGCTCTAAAAACTGTCATCTTAACTGAAATGAAGGGATTTGTCTAATGTCCAGAAGGAGAGGAAAATACCATGAAACTAGAGGCAGAAACCAAGTTTTTGGTATTCTGCAGAAATGTACCATTCCTGCCTCTCCAACTCAGTGAAGAAGAACAAGTCATCTGGGGTGGGAAACTGGTAAAATGCTTACACACGAAGTGAAGCGAGACTGTAGCATTTAAGCCTCTAAATAGCTGGCAGGTGGTCAATTTCCAAAGTAATCTCTTGGAGATTGATGTGGAAAAATATCTGGGTAGTGCTGGGATTTGATTACCCATCACTTAGATGTTGGCACTGGCTCCTGGATCCCTGTCTCCCTCTTCTCATTCTGCTTCCTTTCCTATTCAGTTTATCTCCTGTAACTTTCTGTTGTAATTATTTATTTTTTAAATGATACTTTATTCTTCAAAATTACAAACCTGTTTTCATTTGGGCCTCAGTCATAAAAAGAACAGCCCCCTTCAGCTATGCAACATTTCCACCATCAATGCCCCCATCTCCCTACTTCCCTGCCCCCTGCCTGTATTTGAGACAGGTATTGTACGTCTCTCACTCATTACCATTACCATCTGTTGTAATTAAAACAAACAAAGCATCACAGGTGTCTGTGAGCAAAGAATTTACAGATACCATATACTGCATGGGGAAAAAAAGCACCTGCAAATTGTATGATTTATTCTTTAAACAAATACCCCAAAAGACATTTCTGGAAATAAATATATATTTCATCCTGAAGGATTTTGAGTTTTCTTTTGGCTTCCATTTCAATATAATTCATTCCCATTTCCTCCCTGCTCTCTACAGATAGTCGCAGCTTTAAATAGTGAGTGTTGTTCCTATTTGAAAAAGAAATGGGGCATCACTGAAACAGTTTAAAATGAGGAAGTTGTGATTGTAGGGTGTGTGATGTTTTAAATGTTTCTCTGTCAAAACAACACTCAAGAATATCAACATCTAGAATTTACTAAAAGCAGGGAATAAAAGGAAAATATGCTGAAATATCATAATAGGCACAAGGTACATGCCTTTTCCCTGAGAACACCAATAGTTTGCCATATATAATACCAAGGACCCCTCCTCAAGCTTTTTATGGACATCCATTATGACCTGAAAATCTGCTCCTAGAAAAGACAAGTACCTAGTTGTAGCTTGAGGTTGTTTCTCTCCCTTGATTTTCAAAATACCACAGTAGAGAGAAACAGAGTAGAGCAAATACTGGGAAGCAATAGCCACTTACTTAGATTCTTTAGTTAAACAGAAGATTAAATTCCTGACTCTGACTAATTGAGATCACTGAAAAATTAAAATTACTTAGATGCTTATTCTTTAGCTACCCTCATCAGTTACATGGGGTTGCTATTCTATGTATATCATCATCAAAATCCTTGTGAAGGACAAAGGAAGTCATACAGAGAACTAGTGCCTTGTGTACCTATGAACTGTCAGGAAATTAGCATTAGGCTGAAGTGAATTGCCTTGGTAATTGGTCAGGCTAAATTTTCATATCTAAATTACATATCTTGATAATCTACTATGTTCTTTTGCTCCAGTGGGCTAAACTTTGCACAATAAAACTTCTTTCTAAAAATTACAAAAACCTTGAAAGCATTCTCTATTCTAGTAGAGAAATTTGTAAATTCAATCCCTGGCCAATGGATTACAATTTCTCTCTCTATTAGATTCATCACTAATTGGCTTTTCTGTTTGATCCAAGCTTTAATTTATATGAGAATCTAGTTATTCAGTGCAATATATTTCATACCTCAAAATCCTTATTTTACTTCACCAAAATAAAACCATAATCTCATAATAAAGACAATTCACTAAATACTATATCTGTTTATCTTTTATTTTAAACCACCAGTATCTGTCTGGTATTTGATGCTGAACAAAGTGGGTCAGAAATGTAATCATCTTCCAACTTAGAGAAATGATAACTCTTTCACACTCTGATTAAGAATATGGCCTGTGTTGTGTTTATA
Source organism: Crocidura indochinensis (assembly GCA_004027635.1). Classification (NCBI taxonomy): domain Eukaryota; kingdom Metazoa; phylum Chordata; class Mammalia; order Eulipotyphla; family Soricidae; genus Crocidura; species Crocidura indochinensis. The sequence continues at coordinate 6,437 of PVKC010027029.1, forward strand.
CCTTATTATATAACCTTATTTAATTTCATTATCATTATACTGCATTATACAGATGAAGGAATAAAACTGAACAATTTTACCTTCTCAAATGAGCAGAATTAGTGAGTGAAGTTAGTGTTCAAACTCTGATTGAGTATTCCATAACCCTTGCTCTCTAATCTTTTGTGTGAGGTTGTCTCTCAGAAATATAAAATACTGTTTGTTAGACATTTTTTTATACAAGCAATATAGACAAACTTTCAAAGCTGAACTGGCCACATGTTGAGTTTAATTCAGGATTTCTCTTCATTGACAATGTGGACATTTTGGAATGAGATCACTTTCTTTTTCCCTTTTGGAACCAGATCATTCTAGATTTGAGGAATCGTTTAGGCATCATAGAATTGTTAATAATGTCCCTAGCTTCTATCAAACCAATGGCATTCTCCTCCCAATTATACCGTTCAAAAATAACTTCAGACATTGCCAAATGTTTCCTGGGGGCCAAAACTGCCCTTAGTCAAAATTGGACTTGACATATGGATGTATGTGAAGACAACCTAAATATAAACATGGAAGTAGTAGTACTGCACATAAGCATATGTAGTAGGAATAGCATCACAAATAGTTTTAATAAGTGACAGCATTATCACTTCATTCAAAGACAATGTGAAACTATCATTCAAAGCTATAACATTTAATGCTTATATAAGAAAGCACTTTATTTGTTTGCATTTTTCTTAAGAGGACAGATCAAAAAACTTCAAATCAAGAAAACTAGTAGCAATGAAATCCTCTAAAAGTTTAACATATCAAGGATGTTCAGGTAATAAGGGATACTATCCACTGGAAGAGGCTTCCTCCTGATAAGACACAGCCGTTAGCAAGATCAAAAAGTCTCTCAAGATCCAATATAGATTGTAGCGAGATGTCAAATGGGACCTAAGAAAAAGCATAAAGGTGTTCATGAAATTCATTGTTTCAGTCTGTTGACTGAGGCACAGCTCTCAGAGTATAAATATTTTATTCTATAACTTTACATGAAATATATTTAACTCTTGCCTAGAGATACAGGCAAAGTTTCAACAGTTTTGGACACTACCAAAACATACATACATGTCTTAGACATCCTAGTAAGGTTTATAGGTTTATAGACAATTTTCTAAAATAGCAGATACTGAAGCTAGAGCAAGAGTACAGCAGGTAGGATATTTGCCTTGCACATGGAAGACCTGGGTTCAATTCCCAACATCCCATATGGTCTCCTGAGTCTGGCCAGGATCTCTGGGCACAGAGCCGGAAGTAAGCCCTGAACACCAGGTGTAGCCCCAAACCAATATATATAAATAATATATATATATAGATAATAAAGGAACAAATAATTACAGAAATGATAGCTTATTTGTATTTTAAATAATCATTGTACATGACTTTAAATGTAGGACATTGGGCCTTATTCTTAACCATATGTACTTAAATTTTTCTACAGTGAAGCAAATAATGCTTGAAGTTCATTTTCACTGACAGAGGGTCCAGGTTACCCTATCAAGGACCAGTGTGACCCATAAAATTTGAGCAAACTGAAAAACAGAAAACAAATATTTACTTTTATTGTTAAAATGGGGTTTATTTGATGGAAGGAAGGGCAGAAAAGCCAGAGCAAACATGAAGAAAAGAAACACGTATTTACTGGGGACCAAGTTCATGCAGATCTAAGCTGTTTGAAAATGAGTAAGTAAATGTCATGTAGAATGACCACAATAGATTAGATCCTTGTGGGCCTGAATCCTGGTAAGACACAAGAAAAATTATTAACATTATTAATTCTTGACTACTTACAAAATAAAATGTTATTCTTTATACCAAGGGGACCAGTTACACTAACAATCCAGGGGGCAAAGGAGAAAAGTATGGAGCATGCTAGGAACAGGAGTAAAGAGAGGTCAATACTGGTGGTGGGAATTGCCCTAATTCACTGTCACTATGTACCTCAAATATAACTGTGAAGATTTGTAATTCACATGGGTCTCAAAAAATTGTTTTAAAAAATACATTGAACCTAAAAATAGACATACTCTTTCTTTGTTTCATTTTTGTTTTGGGGCAATACTTGGTGATGTTCAGGATTTACTCTTACAGATTCTGTGCTCAGGGATTTCTCCTGGCAGGCTGTGCAAGATAAGCACCCTAACCATTGTACTTTGGCTCTGGCTCTAGTTTTACGTTTATCTTCAATTTATTGTATTAAAGCTCAAACAGATCACATATTATACCCAACATATACATAGCCAGTAGGTGGTTGTGTTTTGGAAACTAAATGATGCTTGAATCTCAGTTTTCTCATCCATAAAATTAAAATAGTAGTTCCTATATCATAATTGTTGAAACAAAGATAAAACGAGTTTATTTTGATATATAAGTACTTAGAAGAACATGGCTAGCATACAATGAGCACTGAAGATGACATATTTATTGTTCTAATTGAGCATGTTAGTAGTTTTTCCAAAAATCTTACTGAAAGTAATTTACTTATATAAATGCAAGGAGAGGCAGAGAACAACATGTTAAAGAGAGAATACTGATTTCTTCAGAAAAACTAAGCATGTGGGTTTTAAAGTCTACATAATAATGCATGTGCTGCCTTAATACTAATGTATACTAATTAATTCAACTATTTACAGAGCTTATATATTGCTTTTGTACAGGTGTAACTGTTTATGTTTATAATAGCACTCTGGGTTCAGGTGTTATTTTTATGCTATTGGTTCTCCAAGGTTGATTGTTGGTTTAGTCCAAGGGTAAAATTCAAAGTGTATTTTGAATTTTAATGTTTCCTTTTTTCTTTATTATTGTGAAATTTTTCTCATGTAAAAGATAGAAATGGCTAAAAAATTACAAGTGGTCAGGTTAGTTTCATATATCACAGATCTATCTTTATGACATGAATTTATATTCTAGATACCAGCAGGGTACTTTGGCCTCTGCCCTGTGACAATGAACCTGCAGAAGCAAGTGGTTATTTGTCAAAGGATGAAGATTAATTGCCCGGTTTATTTATGGAGGCCACCACGTAAGAGCTCTGTATCAAGGAGATAAAATAAAAAAAGTTGTCATTCAAGAGTTATTAAATCTTTTTCATCTCAAGAAAAGAAAAACGACCCTAAAATGTCACAAGTCACTTTCTGTTATTACTCCTCCCTTTCTGGACACCCAGACAGCTTAAGTTCTGTGAAGTCAAAAGCTTAAATTTTCAACTATTCTGTCATGAAATAACTCAGGAGTATAGATTTTTTATTGATAAAAACAATTATTTAAATATACTTTTGGTTTAAGTATAACAAAACTAAAGAAAAGGAAGACAAGAAGTATATGCTTTTTGTTTTTTTTTTTGGGGGGGGGAGGGTATCACACCTAGCAGCGCTCAGAGAGTACTCCTGGCTCTACCCTCAGAAATCGCTCTTGGCAAGATCTGGGGACCATATAGGATGCCGGGACCACTGTCCTTCAGCATGCACGGCAAATACCCTACCCCCATGCTATCTCTGGCCCCGCATATAAACAGACATTTCATCAAAGAAAAAATACAGATGGATAAAAGGTACATGAAAAAAATGCTCCTCATCACTAATCATTAGGGAGATGCAAATCAAAACAACAATGATATATCATCTCACACCACAGAGACAAAACACATACACACACACACACACACACACAAACACACACAAAAAAACCCCCAAGAACACCAGTGCTGGCATGGATGAGGACAGAAAATGATCTATATTCACTGCTGGTAGGAATGCAGGCTGGACTAGTCTTTTTGGAAAACAATATGGACATTCCTCAAAAATCTAGAAATTGAGCTTACATATGATCCAGCAACATCATTCCTTGGGATTTACCCCAGGAACACAAAAACACAATACAAAAATGCCCTCTGCACTCCTATGTTCATTGCAGTACTATTTACAATAGTCAAAAACCTGGAAACAACACAGATGCCTGGCAATAGATGAGAAACAGTGGTACAGTTACACAATGGAATACTATGTAACTGTTAGGGAAAATGAAGTCATAAAATTTGCTTATACATGATGGACATGGAGACTAGTGTGCTGAGTGAAATGAGCCAGAAAAAAAGGGATAGATATGGAATGATCTCACTAATTTTGAAGATACAAGAAAAATGAGATAGTATGGTAATAATATCCAGAGACAATAGAGACAAAGGTCAGGAGGTCCACCCCAGGTTAGAAAGCTCATTACAAAGAGTGGTGAGTGGAGCTTGGAACTGATAGCTCCGAACAAGAACTTGGTGCTGAAAGTAGAGAAACTAACAGGCAAGGTATCCATCACACTATTAACAAAAGTCAGACCACAGTTTTATAAAGGAGAGAGAGAGGTGGGGGGAGAAAGAGAATAAGTGAAAAGCAATATGCCTGCCCTTTAGCAAGGCAGGGATGTGGGGGAGTGGTGGGAGAGAAACAAGAGGCATAGGTGACAGTGATGGGAAGGTGCATTGGTGAAGGCTGGTGTACAATGTATGACTTAAACCCAACAATTTTTTAACCATGGAACTTAGATAAAGAAATAAAAAAAACAGCCATTTTATAACATCATTCATGAGAGAAAGCAAATTATTTCTTTTTGCATCTATTAATTCTAAATGTAAAAACTAGTTTCACAGTTATATCACTTAGAAAATATTTTATTATTTAATATTTATTTTAGTTTATGGTTTTGAGATGCAAATTAAAAACTATATATTTTGCTTTTATTCTTTTTTTCTCTTTTTGAGGGATACATAAAATTATCTGTTCTCAGGTCTTATTTATCCTTTGTACTAACTCTGGCCCTTTTCTACTCTTCCTCTCCTCTTTCTTTACATGGCTCCTCAACACATGTTTTTCAACCTTTTTACTATCTTCTTTTTTACTTTTATTTTGGTTTTTGGGTCACACCCGGGAGTGCTCAGGAGTTACTCCTGGCTCCACGCTCAGAAATCGCTCTTGGCAGGCATGGGCGACTAAATGGGATGCCGCGATTTGAATCAATGACCTTCTGCATGAAAGGCAAACACCTTACCTCCATGCTGTCTCTCCGGCCCCTATCTTCTTTTTTCTGTCTTTCTTCTCTGAATCCTGACTAGGGATCTTGTTGTGATGAAGCTGTACAGGTCAAATCACTGATGCAATCAACGAGGCCAAATACACCACTATCATCTAGTGATCAATTATTAGGTAAAAGCCTGGATAAATGCTTGGGACCTGACTCCAAGAGGAGGTTGAACCTTTCCTGAAGCTAAAAGATGATCTAGTGGTTGTCTAACACCTTCCCTATGTAGTCTCCCAATATCTGAAAATTTCAAGTTCAGTCCCTTCAAATTGTGGACCTGGCCATAATCCATTGGAAAAGAGTGCACAGTAGACTGATTTAAGAGCCTTCTAATAGGCATTTACTTCAACTTCCTCCACTTTTTTGGCTCCAATTTCACTGGCCATGTGACCCAATGTTTTCAAAGTTTGAATTTCATTGTCATGAATTCTTCCACTGAAATATACCGACCTATGGGTAGTCCTAGGTTTGTTAGCTCCATATCAGTCAGGACCCATACTGAATTGGGATTGTATCTTTTCATGAGTTTATTGACAGCAGTGCTGTTCTTGTGTAGTGTATGTCAGTGACCTTCTTAAGTGTTTTCCAAATAACATGGCTCAAAAAACCTGACTCTAAATTTACTGTCTAAAATTCAAGACAGAATCATCTTGGTCACTTTCATCTAATGGTACTGAAAGTTGTTGGTTATGTGAAATACTTTTGTCATGACCCCAAAATACACCAACCACACATTTCTGATTTTGTACTTTGTCTACTTAGTTGAAATGATCCATTGCACTAAGCAGCGTCAGGAATTGGATTGCTAATTTCTTTACCATCAGTTACAGCTTTCTAGCATCATGTCCCCCCAGCAGGCCAGTATCCTCCACAAACACTGGAAACTGCAGCAGCCTCTTATTATGCTACTGATTACATTCCCTTACCCAATGCAATAGCCAAAAATTTCAAAAAAATGTTGTTGTTATTATTTTGAACTTTACTTAGGAATAGAAAGAAACCACTTAAACTTATGCTTTTTTTAAATTAAAAAAACATTTCATTGAACAGATTAAAAAATGTTCATTAAAACTATTAGGTACAATTTAAAAAATGTTGAATAAGGTAAAAAAAAAGAAAAAAAAGAAGAAAAGAAAACCATTCTTTTTGTTTGTTTGTTTGTTTTTAGTTTTGGGTCACACATGGCAGTGCTCATGGGTTACTCCTGGCTCTGCGCTCAGAAATTGTTCCTGGCAGGCTCAGGGGACAATATGAGATGCCGGGATTCAAACCACCATCTGTCCTGGATAAGCTGCGTACAAGGCAAATGCCCCACTGCTGTGCTATCTCTTTGGCCCAGAAAACCAGCTTTTTAATAGTGCAAACCAGTGACACAAATGGAGAGAGAGAGGGGGGGGGGAAGAAAGAGGAAGAGGGAGAAATCAAATGTCCGTCCTAGAGGCAGGCAAGTGAGGGTAGATAGGAGGGAAACTGGGGACATTAATGGCAAGAAATGTGCATTGGTGAAGGGTGGTGTATATTCTATGACTGAAACTCAACCATGAATAATTTTGTAACCATAGTGCTTAATTATATATAAGAAAACCAGCTTTAGAGATTCAGTTATATTCTTCACAGTGCTAAATATTTCAAAATTAAATACTATTTATAATTATATTATATTCTTACATTATTTATATTTCAAAAGAAGAAATTAGAAGGCAAAGTATTTCTGCAGACGTAGTTCTTGATTTTTCAGTCCTCATTAACTTGGATAATTTTTTTTCACTGTGAACACATCTATTAGTGTTGGGAGCTTGAAGTGATCTGTCCCATGCCAAGGTCTACTAGATCATCGCAGGACTTTTTCTAACCTCTCAGAAACATGCCTCTCCCCCATTTTTCCCCATTGCCCCCTGAGATCTGTGCCATCTGTCCACTGTGAAACACCTCTGATCTCACAGCCTCTCCATTAAAGCTCACTGGACGTCAGAGTTTCTTTCTTCTCATGAGTTCATTAATACTGAACACTTTCCTAGTTTCAACTTTTGAAAACTTCTAGATTTTCCAAAAAAAATTCTTAAGTCAAGACATTTCAGATGAATTTTTTTTGATTTCCATTCAGTGGAAGTCAAAGATTTGATTGGCAATAGCACAATCATAGAGAAAAATTTATAACTTTTATAAATAGTTCTAAGTACAAATTGTTCAGGATAAGTTACTAGAAAAACCATGACTCCTCTCACTGAAGGCTCCCTCTGCTCCATAAGAAAATTAGCTTGCAGAAAGAAACAAAGAAATCATCAAGGCAGGTAGCAGCCTACAGTTGAGTTCAAAGAGGTTATGTACCAAGGAACAGTATTAAAGAAATGCTGGTGGTTTTGATGGCCTAGAGAGGATAAAATCATCTGAAATCATGAAGGCAAAGAAAGTTAATCAAGTTGTGGGGCATTGAAAGGGCTCATTAAATTTTGCCAGGTCTTGAACTTAGTTTTGGAGAATTTTTAAAGTCTTTGGGGAGTTAAAGGTTATTTGCTAAATGCTATATTTTATGAGTTCTGAATAAAAACTAGATTTGGTCCTAATGAAAGATTTTATTACTTCTGTTCTTCTGTTTCAATAATTGTCCATAAAAGAAAAATCGTTGAGTTTTTGAATTACCAACAGCTTTTCTCAACCCAATATTTTTTATTGAGCACCTACTTTGAGACCTCTTCCTACTACCCAGAGTTTAGCTTCTTTTTCAAATGTTAATGACCAAGCAAAAAGGGGAAAGTCAATTACACTAATCAGTTAAATTTGCCTGCTAATTAGTGAGGGGATACTGAGATCCTCATAATATGAATAAAATTATTTATTGTCATGAAAATATTTAACAGATTCAACATAGTAAAGCACATAATGTTTTCATTCAGTATTCTAATATATAAATTTATCAAGCTCTCTACCTCTTCTTAAGGTAATTCATAATAACTTCATATCATATGACTTTTTTTAATAACTTTTATTTTGACCACAGTGGATTACAAATCTTTCACAGTAATAGTTTAGGTACTTAGTGACATTGAATCAGTGGCATTCCCACCACCAATATTGTCCTCCCTCCACCCAGAATGCATCCCATATCTCCCTACTTTATCACCCCTCAACCCCCATGCTAGTGTAACTGGTCCCTACTTGTACAGCTTGTTGTATCGATTGTTGGGTATCCATTCTGTTGTCATTGGCTTTGGATTTGGTGTTTAAGTCTGATCATTTTTTATTTCTACTCGATGTTCATATGACTGTTTGGTCTTGGTACCCTCCACTATTTCTCCCTTAATTTGTGAGGCAGAACAAGATATTTCAAGTTATATGGTTCTGTTAGAAGGAAAGAAAAATAAAGGGGAGGGGCAAAAATCAAACAAGCAAAAAAACAAGAGGAGTCCTTCTAGAGGCTATAAATATCAATTTAAGAGAAGAAAGGGAAAAAGAAAAAATAACAAGAATACAAAAATAATAAAATCAAACAAAAAAACCCAAAAAGCATTACAGCAATAAGCACGATAGCAATAAAATATCATATGAATTTCTGTGGTAAATGAGATACTGGTTTATTTTTTATTTAAATATTAATTTGTTTTACAAACTGGAGTAAAACAAAGCAGAAGAATAAGATAATACTAATTTATCTAAGAATCAACATGACTGACTGGTGACCCTCTACTATAAGTTTTCGCATACTCTATTTTATCTGACATCAAGAGAATTGTAATATCAACAATAAGAGATACTATTCTTCCCAGTATCCAATTCTTATGAAGGTGAAAAGAGTTTTTAGGCAATACCACCACTAGTTCATAGGATATTTAATACTTCATAGAAAACAAAATGATCTTTTTTATTTCATTGACTCTAACATTTTGTATTAATGAAACTTTACATGTGACAAAAATAGGGGTATAAAAATCATGTGAAATCAAAAGGTCATTGGATTATATGTGAAATAATAAGAGTCATTTAAAATTAAATTTTATCACTTAAAAGGCATTTTACAATGAAAAAAACATTAGATATTAAAAAGAGTATGGAAGAGAAAGCACTTTTTCAGGAAATTAGTCCAAATATTGCTCTCAAAATAGAGCAGAGTCATCCTTGTTTTTCATCAGCCTCACCACCTCCATCATTACACCCACAGAACTCCGGAGGTATAAGATGTTTCTGAGTTCACCTAAATTTTAATAACACCTAAATTAAATTTAGTAGCACCCAATTAAAAGTTTGATTTTTAATTAAGAAGAACTCTTACTCTGTAGTAGATATCAAATGTTTCAAATGCATTTCTGCATCATAAAGGACCCTGTGTCAATTCAGAAATCAGAATAGGTTTTGAATTATGCTATATTTTATTAGAATATATGGAAA